>CAUYPK010064711.1:0-22536 GCA_963574355.1 Loris lydekkerianus
TCTGTCTCAAAAAAAAAAAAAAAAAGAAAGAGAGAGAGAGAGAGAGAGAGAGAGAGAGAGAGAGAGAGAGAAAGAAAGAAAGAAAGAAAGAAAGAAAGAAAGAAAGAAAGAAAGAAAGAAAGAAAGAAAGAAAGAAAGAAAATATCTGGATAGAATGGGGATATTGAATAAACAACAGTCTGAACAGCAAAGATCTCAACAAAGAGATCTAAGTTCTCTTAATTTTCCTCTTGCCACCAGCAAAGTAGCAGTGGCTGAACTGGCTGAAATATAAGAGTGGCCATTAGGAGATCAAGTGATCTTTACTCCTTCCCTCTAGCACAACTGCAAGAACTGCCCATATGCAAGCTGAGGAGAGTCAAGATTCTATAGTCACAAAGGGCCCATGCCTATCCTTAACATTCTGATTTCCTGGTCATTATAGGAGCTGACCTTATTACTGTTCTGTATAAATGACTGTGCTTGATCAAGAAGGAGTATTTTATTGTGGTCATGGCAACCAGAGAGAAAGAGTTTCAATTTCCCAGTGACCCACTCGAATAGGAAACTACCATGCAATGCTTTTAATAGATTACAGGTTTCCTTCTTTTATTCACCTCAAAAGGCTTGTATTGTGTCCCCCAGAGATCATAAAACACAAGGCTTAGTTTCTGACTAATGGAAATGAAAATGAGAACCTAGGGCTAGAGTTGCTTCCTCCAGAAGGTACAATCAGAGGGTGGCTTGAGGGCAAACAGTGCTTCTATCACATAGAGAAGAAGTGCTATATTTTCCTATACCTACATGTACACACTATAATGTTGAGTAGCCTGAGACAGTATTAAAATAAAAACACCCAAAAGGAATCCATAGAACAGGAAGAGACAAACGTAACAGCAACAACACTGGATGTGGCAGGAGGAGGAAGTCTGAGGTTCTTGGAAGAAACTGAATATGCCCCCCCAAGAGAACAACAGCTCAGGATTTCCTCCATAAGACAAGAGCCTCAAATTCATCTTAGTACTTTCCCTACATTCTTCCACTATTCTGTGCTTCCCTTGACCCATGCCTAGATAGAAAAGAAAAATTAGGTAGTAAAATGAGAAATAAAAGAGAGGGGTAAAAGAGGCAGACTAGGTCTACCCCAAATGCACATGTACACATTTCACTTGTAGGAATACTAACCTCATTGAGGAGTCAGTGTAGAATTGGCAGAAATTCTCAGTATTCAAAAGTGTTGTTTATTAATTTTACTAGATATGCTTCTAACTGCTAGGAAGCAACCATGGGACCTTAGCTAAAGAGTGACCAGACAACTATGGGCAGACAAGGGAAGAAAAAAAATCCCATACCAGTTTTCATAGGAAATTAGAAGAAGAATAAACTAACTTACTTTCACCCGATGAGGATAATGCCAAAAATAACACCACTGTTAATACAGTGAAAAAAATTCCATCTGAATATATTCCAAAGGAATTGGGTAACCAAGCAGTCGTGGTGAGGATAACAGGAAAGCACTCCTCCCTGTACTATTTGAGAGCCTCAGGCAAGAAATGATGACTACCTAAGACATTTCAGTTTAGTAGAAGTCTAGCATTCTACTATCTTCACATAGCCTTCAAAAAATATGAAACAAGGGCAGTGCCTGTGGCTCAGTGGGTAGGGCACCAGCCCCATATACTAAGGGTGGCAGGTTCAAACCCAGCCCCAGCCAAACTGCAACAAAAAAATAGCCGGGTGTTGTGGCGGGCGCTTATAGTTCCAACTACTCGGGAGGCTGAGGCAAGAGAATCACTTAAGCCCATGAGTTGGAGGTTGCTATGAGCTGTGTGATCTACCGAGGGCAACAAAGTAATACCCTGTCTCAAAAAAAAAAAAAAAAAACAAAGAAACAAAACAAGCCTTCTAAGAAAGTCCACTCCAAATATTCCTTCTTGAAGGGTGGGAGAAATTTCCCACTAGAGATGATCGTACATTGAAAGTATCTTGATCAAAAATAAGAAGGCTATGGGCCAGGAGCAATGGCTCACACCTGTAATCCTAGCACTCTGGAAGGACAAGGCTGACAAGGTTGATGGATACCTTGAGCTCACGAGTTCAACACCAGCCTGAGCAAAAGCAAGACCCCGTCTCTACTAAAAATTGAGAAACTGAAGCAAGAGGATCGCTTGAGCCCAAGAGTTAGGGTGACAGCTCGAGACTCTGTCTAAATAAATAAATAAACAAACAAATAAATAAGAAGGCTATATGAACCAGGGAGAACTGAAAGGAAACAGATATGTGTTGAGGTCTACACACACACCGATATCTCGCAAAATGATGGGATGAAGATACTGATTTCCTACACATTACACACCTCCACGTTCTTCCCAAATTCATCAAAGTTTACTCTTCTTTTCTCCCTCTTTCCCCTCTTTCCTTTTTCTCTACTTTACCCATGTCTACTGTTTTCTTATTTATTATGCTAAATGATACATACAAAGAATGCAGTGCTTGGCAGAATGAGGTTCATATCTCAGTCATTTAAGTAGAATCTCCTAGGGTGTCATACGGCAGGCAAAAATTCTCTGGGAGTTAGCTCTGGTTAAAAATATGTCAAGTGCATAAGAAAATGCACCCACAATACCCACAATTAAGGGTGTAGCTAGCACTGATACCATGAGTCAGCCATGTCCCTAAAACTCTGCATTGAACATGATATTGAAAGTTACATGTCTCTCGTGTACTACGTGTCTCTCGTGTAATAGTTATGGCAGAAACTCTAAAGAATACAATAACAAATACTCAGTGAAACCCTGTTCTAAAATAAGGTGCAGACTATCTTACAAACAATGGTCCAAAATGGTTCTGTTGGCATTATCCCATGGCCCAGCTCCGAGATATAAAAGAGTTTTATTGAAAAGATAATAGAATTTTTAGTGAGAGTTGTCAATGTGATAGACTTTTTCTCTACCACCTTAGGTCTGGGCCCCCTCCTCCCACTCCTAATTAAACAATCTATTTAAATTGGGGGCTCCCTTTGGGGGAATTTCCGCATTTAAACCCAAACCGACTTTCTGAACCATGTATTCTACTGAGAGCTGAGCACAGGTCATCTGCTTCTATTTTCCAGTTTCTTTTTTAAGTATCCAGGCCACACTTAAAATGGTGTCTGTTCCTGGGGTATTATACACAGCATACATGGTCCAGCAAACATCACAGGTAGCTCAAAATGCTGGGTACAGTAGCTTCCTATAAACCAAGTAGTGCTGTCAAAATGGATACAATCCATGAATCCAAATGTGAAACAAGGTCTAAAAGTCTTGACAGAAAACTTCCCTATTTTCTGTGAGAGTAAGTTTGTCAGTATCATACTCAGAAAAGGTATCTGCAGTATCCATTACCAGGTGTACATTTAAAAAGATGACACACCAGTTCTGGCTATGGGAGCTGGAGATCCCACTCTACTTGAATGTGCAGCTAGCACTTGGCACACATTTTCAGGAGGCTCCTTGGCTTCATGTGCTCAAGCTACTAGATTTTTTTAATTTTTTTCTGAGCCATGTCCCAAATTGTGGATGACAGTAGTCCTAATCTGGGCAGACATGTCTTATGAGCTTGTTGATTCCACTAATTTTCCCCCAAAGGATCCTTATCAACGGCTGTTAACACAGCATAAGAACTAGGAGTGTGTGTCGTTGGCATGCTGTTGACAATGCTTATCCCAAAAAAGTCTAAAAAATTGATCATCTAGTTGTTGCCATCAGCCAACAGTCCACACTGCCAAGACATTGGCTCCTGCCTATGAGTCATTAAAACTGTAAAAAGGAACATTTTCAGGGTTGTTCTCCATGGCAAGCACCCACAGGCCAAAACTCTATTCACTGAGCAGAATTCCCTTTCCATGTACAATCGTAAACCATTTTCTTTGGGGTTGCACAGCAGCACTGACCACATTGCCCACTGGCCTTTAACTTAGTTGATAAGCCCACGAACCAGACCCAGGCATCCATAAGAAACATGGTATACTGAAGCTACCGAAAAGACCGAGTAGAAGTCTCAGTCCCTGCATCTAAGACAGCCATACTTGGGGAATGCCCAAGTAGATCTGAGATACTATTAATACCGAGATTGACTGTAACTTTGATATACTACTTCCACTTAAACATGGATACTCACTGAGTAAAACCACTCTACAGCATTCTCATTTGATTCATCCTTTAACAGAGAGATCACAGTATAAGAACCCTTTCTCTTACTTTATTACTTTCTTTCTTTCTTTTTTTTTTTTTTGTGGTTTTTGGCCAGGGCTGGGTTTGAACCCACTACCTCTGGCATATGGGACCAGCACCCTACCCCTTTGAGCCAAGGTGCCACCCTTTTATTACTTTCTTAATTTCCACCAACAACTACTAACAAGCCAGTAATAGTCTCTCAACTGGAGCACATGCAGTGATGGTTTCAGGCAAGTACCACAAACAAACCCATAAATATCAACATTACCTCCCCATATTCACAGAGATTGAGCTGCCAATAATGGATGCTGTATTAATGACTTAATTTAAAATAACTTTTGACAACCTCTTGTGGCATTAGCAGACTATAAGCCATTGTTTCACTAATATATGAACATAAATTGCTAAGCATTATGAAAAGAAAACAAAACCTCGAAGCCAATTCTTGGGCTATTCCTCAATGTTTGGGTTTTTCTTCCCATGCTAATTATCCAGATAGAGGACAATCCTTTTTAGGGATATAGTAACCTTAGTCTTTCCGATCAAAATAATATCACCCACATATGGTAAGGGCTCAGTTTTCTCTAAGTCTCAGAATATCCTCAGATGAGAAATTATGGAATAGTTTTAACTCTCATTAGGTTAAATCCTCATTACATCAACAGGTAATATAATCCAACCTATGAAGGCAAACAGATTCTGTTCATAGTGTGATTTAAAAAAAATTAGCATGTCCACCAATGTACATAAGGCTGTTTAGTGTGTACAATGGACACCTAGATTATTACAGTGCATGTAAACGCAGGAGCAAGGAGATTACCGCTTTACTGAGTTTGCAATAATCCACTCTAAGGAATCGTGTACCACACAGGTTTTATTCATTGGCTAGCAAGAAAAATTTTAGGGTAGAAGAACTTCTTCAAAAACATTTGCTTCCATTAGGTCCTAAATCAGTGTAAGGAATGCCTTTGACCCAATCCCCAACCTAGTATCCTATTCTATTACACTAACACCTCATGACTGAGTGGGAAAAGCCTGAAAGGGTTCACTTTGTACATCAGACCCATTACTACTGTTCTATTTATGGCATTTCCCAAGTGGGAACATCTGTTAAAGAGATTTACGTATAGTTAAAACAACTCCTCCAGTAATTCATTCAGCAGGATCAGGCAAACCAACACATATGGCTACTTACTGGAGGCTGGCTGGTGAGTAAAGTACATTTCTACTTCCAGAAGAAGTATGTTTTTTGTTCTCCATATGAACACATGGACCTTTAGAAAGAGTATGGAAAACCTTTTCTCCACCTTAATGGAGGAAAAACAGAGATTACTTTCCCTTCTTTTATGAAGACTGCAACGGCAATCACAATAACAAACATAAATGGACTATACTGAATTGGCACACCACAGAATGGGAGAAAATATTTGCATGCTATACATCCCATAGAGGGATAATTGAGGAAGGAAACTCAGAAGTATTATGTCTTCATCTGAAATGCCAGAAGTTTTTACATTCTGCTGGTATCCCCCCAAGGGTTACTCTTGATAACTCAGCCCTATTCACAGCTTCTTTGTGAAGGATTAACTTCCTGAAACTTAGCTGTAAATCCTACCCAAGCTTTGAAACCTCCAATAAGCAACAATATGATAATTCCTTTGTCTGCCTTTCTGTAAACCCTATAAAAGCACAGAGCCAAAGCAGGCCGGAGAGCACAGCCATTTTGGACTCTACTCTGTCACGACTCCACAGGCTAAAATAAAGCCTGTCCTCTTTGGAACACAGGTGTTCCGGTGATTCTTCCTATCGGGCCTCATTTTCCTGCAATATTTCTGGTTCCCTGACCAGGAAGCAAGACCACCCATGGAGAGAACAGGCTCTGACTCACCTGGTGATTGCTACCAACCCTCTAGGGACCCAGAGGTGGGGGGATCAGGCTGAGCAATGTGACCCACTGAGTGCACCAGGGGTAGTAAGCTTTGCCTTGTGTGGACACCTCAGCAGGCAGGAGAAGGAACCCCTTCAGTTGGCTTTCAAGGAGTTGAACACTAGGATAAACTGGCTTCTGCACTGCAGGACATCTGAATCACAGTAGGACGCGTCTGTTCCATAAGAGCACAAAGGGAGACTGATCACCTCCTAGCACCTTCTCAGTACTGCTTAGAGTGTTCAAGGTAGCAAGAGTGAGAAACCAAGGCTGCCCAGGATAGTAAGTGGGGTGGAACTGAGTGTGTATGAGTGTATGGAGACCCACTGAGACAGACAACAAGAGGCGAGGTCATATGGCCAAAGCTAAGAGGGCCCAATATCCTTGTGAGGGGAGTGGCCAGTGATGAACAAAGCAAATGTGCCACCCACTTCACTCTTTACCCTATTGGTGGCATGCCTATTTTCCGTCTGAGGGAGGAACGTGGAGAACACACAGGGAAGCCTACCCCACTAGGGACTATGCTGAAACATTTTAAGAAGGGGTTTATGTGGGACTATGGGGTAGCCATTTCCCCAGGGAAATTGAGAACTCTGTGTGAGCAGGAATGGCCCACATTTGAGGTGGGATGGCCTTCAGAAGGAAGCCTAGATAGAACTATGGTACAAAAGGTGTGGTCTGCCATCACTGGAGACCTGGGACACCCTGACCAATTACCATATATAGATAGTTGGCTCCAGCTAGTACTGCAGCTGGCCCCTTGGCTCAGAGGCTATGCCTCTAAAGCAGTGGTTCTCAACTTTCCTAATGCCGGGACCCTTTAATACAGTTCCTCATATTGTGGTAACCCCCAACCATGAAATTATTTTCATTGCTACTTCATAACTGTAATTTTGCTAGTGTTATGACTAGTAATGTAAATATCTGATATGCAGGATGTATTTTCATTGTTACAAAGGGGTCACGACCCACAGGTTGAGAACTGCTGCTCTAAAGTATTATTAGCTAGGACAAATAGCACCTCAGGGAAGCACTCTGCCAGGCTGTCAGAAATTCCCCAAATACCCCCCTCTGAGCCTGAATATATCGAGCCCCCACCTTACACCCCAATAAGAGAAATGCTCAGGCCGAGGCAATCTCCACCACCTGGTTCTACTACTCGGCCTGAAGAAGCCAGTAAAATCCCTTCTGGCCCACAAGAGCCTACCCCTCCTCTTCCTAAAAGGCTCTGCCCACACATTCCCTGTTTTCAGGCTGTTTAGATGTCCCTGAGGGAAGTATGGGGACCAGACACAAAAAATTCTGAGGGATGAGTCACAGGAGGCTGCCGAGTTCTGGTGTATTAGCCTTTCACCATTATGAACCTTCTCAACTGAGAACGTCATACTCCTTCCTATCCTGAAAGGCCCTAAGCTCTCATTGACTTAATGCATTCCATATTTCAGACCCACAACCCCACATGGGCTGACTGCCATCAGCTCCTCCTCATGCTGTTTAATACAGAGGAGAGACACCAAGTGATCCAGGCTGCCACCAAGTGGTTAGAGGAAAACATTCCAAAAGACACCTTAGATCCCAGGGATTTTGCTCAAGGAGGACATGCAATGGGACCCAAATAATAGGGATGAACTGAGGCAATTAAAGGAGTATAAGGAAGCCATCCTCCAAGGGCTACGAAGGGGAGGCCAGAAGGCTACCACAACAAGGTAGCTGAGATTATACAAAAGCCAGAGGAAAGCCCAGGAGATTTCTATGAGAGACTGTGTGAGGCATATCAAGTTTACATTCCCTTTGACCCTGAAAATCAGAAAAATCAGAGAATGGTAAACTTGGCTTTCATAAGCTAGAGCACTGGAGACATCAGACATAAGCTTCAGAAACTAGAAGGATTCACTGGTATGAATGCATTCCAGCCTTTGGAGGTGGTCAATGAAGTTTTTGTGTCTGTCAGAGGCAGGTGAAATACCTAAGGTTCATTCTCCGACAAGGATAGAAGAGACTGGGAGTAGAAAGGAAGTGAGTCATTCAAATATCCAAGTCCTAAACACAAGGAGGCAGATTAGAGAATTTCTAAGTGTAGGAGGGTTCTGTCCCATATGGACACCAAATTTTGCAGTGTTGGCCAAACCACTGTATGAAGCCACAAAGAGGGGTGAGAAGCCGATGGAGTGGAAATCTGGGCAACAAAGCACATTTGAGAGGCTTAAAAAAAAACTTTAAGCAGCCCTTCCTTTGTGTTTAACCTTGCAGGAGCCTCCCTGAACCTACTCCCTGTCTTCAGTTCCTCATCCCTCTCTGAAGACTTTGCAGAAGGAATTTGTTCTCAGTTTTTCCTGAAGAGTAAAAAACCAAAAAAAAACCTTTCTGTAGGAGTCTGTTTGAGGAATAAGGGCTCTGCTCGGCTTACAAAGGGCTATTTCACTCTGCTGGCTGGAATGTGCTTCCTGAGCTGGAGGTGGGAGATCTCTCAGGGCCCAGTTACAGATTGTAACCACTAATGTCTAAGGCCATAGGGCAGAGGAACTGGGGAGGCTGTGGTGCCGCCAAGTAGACCTCTCCTGAAGAATTAGGCAAAGTGGCCCCAGGAGCTAGAAGTAACTGAATTGCACAGACAGCTAGAGGCCCTGGGGAAAATTGCCAAAGAAGTCTCCACCTGGCTAATTGATCAGGTTCCAGTTAGCCCTTTTTTGGTTTGTTTGTTTTGTTATTGTTGTTTAGCAGGCCCACGCCAGGTTTGAACCCACCAGCCCAGGAGCATGTGGCCAGCACCCTAACCACTGAACTACAGGCACCTTCCCCCAGTTAGCCCTTTTGTACCTGTTCATCCCTTTTCTCCAGGAGACCAAGTCTAGGTTAAGGACTGGAACCTAGTCCCTCTCAAGCCCAAGTGGAAGGATCCCTACACTGTCATCCTAACCACACTCACAACAGCGAAAGTGGAAGGGATCCTCGCCTGGATTCATCACAGCAGGTTGAAGCAAGCCTCACCACTGCTATGGAAGATGGAAACAGATCCGGCCAATCCCTGAAAATTGATGTTAAGGCAATCAACATACCCTGCTCCAGCCACAAACTGGGAGCTGGCTGGTCAGTGACGGCTGAAGCCTAAGGACATCCACTGTAGGACTTACCCTAATTGGACTCTGGACCCTGGGGAAAGGGGAGAAAGGATGTAATCCATATATTCACATTACTAAGGTAGGGCAAAAGGTGACAACAACATTGCTCTTTTAAAGCTTCTACAAATGTTGAGGGCACTGTCAAGGGAACTTGCACTTACAAAAGAATTGTCATATACCCAATACTTGGTATATGACAGTGGGAAAGGTCAGGGCCCATATATATGTTACAATTCCAATAAGCCCCCTTCATCCTTCCTATTTGAGATAAGAATTACAGAGGGGTGGGGTTTCTCCATAGAAGGACCTATGATAGCCCAAACTAAAGTAAAAGAGAATTTAAGCCAGGTAATATTAAGGTTTGACACCTGTGCTGCCATAAACCACTCCAACTTAGGCGGTGGCTCCCTAAGCTGGGAAAGGAGTTACATGATAGAAGATAAGTACATATGCTCTCACTAACTGGGATAGTATTATAAATTGTCATTGATGGTCATCTGTATTGTGGGCCACTTGGAAAGGTAATAATCCACAGGAAGTCTACCTCAAAAAAGAAGTGACAGAGTCTAATTGCTCAGTTAATCAGTACAACCCTCTGAAACTAATAATAACTAATCCATTGGACCCACGGTGGAAAACAAGAGAAAAAGTGACTTTGGGAATAGATGGTAGAGGACTTAACCCTTATGTCCCAATTATCATTAAGGGACAAGTCCAGAACCATCCCAGAAAGACCTACCAGGTATTTCAGTCTTCCTATGAAGAAGAAACCAGGCCCCTACCTCAACCTCCACATTGTGCCAAAAATTTGTTCTTGGAACTAGAGGAAAGCATAGCACAATCACTGAATTTCATTTCATGCTATGTGCGTAAAGGAACCCTCATGGGAGATCAGTGGCCGTAGGAAGCAAAAGAATTGTTGCCCCACAAGGTTATGAACATCACTAACCATAAGAAGGCCCCTTCTAATCAAGCCTTCTGGGTCTTAAAGTCCTCCATCATAGGGCAGTACTGCCTTGCCAGATAGGGAAGAAACTTCTCCTCATGGGTCAGACAACTAACTTGTCTAGGACAAAAGACTTTCAATGCTTCAACTGGGAGAAGTGAATGGAAGGGAAAAGGTGAAACTGAGCAAAGCCCCCTTAAATTTGCCCACCTGAGTGAAGGTTGGGAGGATTTAGGGATCCCAAGAGATTGGACATCCCCAGTCAGGCTGTATTGTATATGCAGAAATAAGGCATATGGCTGTCTCCCCAGTGACTGGAGTAGAAGCTGTGTAATAGGCATCATCAGATCCTCCTTTTTCCTACTACCGCTTAAAACCAGTGAATTGCTTTGCTATCCCATTTCTGCCACTTTGTTCTATCAGAGGAGGGAGGTCACTAAAGGAAAATGATGAGTGCCCCCTGAAAGAATAATTCAGTATTATGGACTGGCTACATGGGCTAAGGATGGGTCATGGGGATATCAAATCCCCATTTACATGCTAATTGTATAATTAGACTACAAGGAGTACTTGAGATTATAACCAATGAAATGGGCAGAGTACTAATGCTCCTAGCACAACAGCAAACTGATATTCGAAATGCTATCTATCAAAATAGGCTAAATCTGGATTACCTATTAGCCCAAGAAGGAGGGGTTTGTGGAAAATTGAATTTAACAAACTGCTGCTTACAAATCGAAGACCATGGGCAGGTCATAGAGAGTATAGTGAAAAGCATAGCAGTCAGGTCTGTTCACTCGATGATTCAGAGAGTTGTCAACCAAAAGACAACATCACAGTGGTCTATAAAAAGTATTACCAACTCCTGCAAGAACAAGCAGATGGTGAGACCCCACGGATGTAGGTGCCTATGGAGTCTCAAAGGGGAGAATGAGAGAAGAAACCCTGATGTATTATGTCTTCATCTGAAATGCACTAGAAATAAGTTATATAATTTATATAAGCATCTGAGCAAGAGTCCTATGTAAGGTATAAAGTGAATACAATAATGAACAAGGTTATCATAAGCAGTATCTAAAATTTGATTGCCTGGAGGATTTCAGACTATCCATTTTTCTTAAATACATGAACTGTTTTTGGACATCAAACCACATGGTTTCCAAAAATTATGCTTTAGTGGCTCCCTACTGCTTCATATAGGGTTAATCTTAAAGTTCTCATTACTCAGGTATTGGTCTGCCTATCTAAGACAGATAGTATGTATTCCCTGGTCTATCCAATCTGAATAATATCATCCATGTAATGTTACCAAGACAGCTTTGCTGCACTTTCAATGATCTCTATTTCTAGGCTTACATAATGTTGAAAAAACATGAGAGGTGTTAGGTAGTCTTCAGGCAGGACACTGAACATGAATTGTAATCTGCATCCCATGAAGTCAAATAAGCTCTGATTCCATGGATGCATTAGGATCGAAAGAAAGCATTAGCATGTCTACCACCAAGAACAAGGCCCCACAATCTGTGCAATGGACCCCCTGATTGTTAACCCTGGAAATGCAGGTACAAGGACTACTCCACATTGAGCTGCTATATGATAGAGTGAGACATCAAGTACCATTGTATTTTATCACCAACTATAGTGGGCTAATGTGGGCTGGTATTGTTTCTTTAAGTACCCCTCTCTCCATTAGCTCTTTGATCAGTATGGACCTCCTTTCATCCCCTGCCCCCAGTCTGGTATTCTACATTTCTTTAGTAGTACTCACAGCTGTACTATGGAAGCCTGGTAAGATCTTGGTTGTCAACTTATCCCACTACCATACCCTAATCATGACATTTCCCCCAATGGGAACATCCTTTACAAACATGAGAAGAATTATACATATTTAACACAGCTCTATCCACAATATGCTTTCCAGGTTCACAACACCTTGCATTTGTATTGCCCAGAAAGGATCCACCTATAAACTCATTTAAGCACATTCTTCAGTCTGAGAGTCAGTGTAAATCTTGATAAGTACATCAGGGGGTCATCACTAAGCAGCACTTGTGCCCCAGTGTCCAAAACTGCAGAAAAGATTGTTTAACCTGGGTACAGTCAACTCCCCCACACACTTTAACAGATGCATCAAGTCTCCAGTTGCTATTACAGATTGAAGTTCCTTGACCTTTTTTTTTATTCTAAAAAGTAAGGTCTAGGTAGAAAGGTGGTGTGGATGGCGTAGACCAACCTCTGAAAGGCCCCAAACTCACCAAAATTTTCTAGGTCTTCTTGATCTTCCCATCATTAGTCAGAACATTGTGACAAGATTGACTTGGGAAATGGGTTTGGCAATAGACAACTGAGTGACCTCTACTCCTTGTTCTCCAGCACAACTTGGAGGGCTCTCTCATCAGCTAACTAAGGAACATAGTACATACAGGCTCAATGGTTGTTTGCCCAAACCTCTTTAATATCACTTCTTTCTCACTACATTTTTGCATAACCAACTGCCCCTTTACACACCATACTTTATCAATGAGGCCTACTACTACCTTCCAGAGTGTTGACCTGCATGTTCTCACCTGAATTCCCCCAAAAGGGCATTGTGGCCTTATGAGCCTTCAGGAAAAGGGGTTAAAACCACACGTAATAAATTCTTCAAAAAGAGGTAGGGCAAAGCCTTGTGCAGTATTGCCTCTTTTGCTGTAGGAGAGAGGAGTCAATGTTTACAGAAGTTTTGTAGGAGCAGTAAGTGTTCTCTCAGAATATAGAATTCTTAGAGTATGAAAGACAACATTAATGTGTGAACTCAAATTATTTCAAGTATAATAACTGACATATCTTGATTTTGTTAGGGATTTTAAGTCTCCCATGCTGGCAAACACCCAAGGGCACAGAGAATGTCACCTTCAACTTTCCAGCCAACAAAACATCATTATACAGTGAAAAGTTTGGACATAGAAGTTTTTCTCATATAACATAAATATTCAAAATTCAAAAAAGTAACACATTTCAATACATAGGCCGGCATATTGAATACAAGATATCTCCTCATATAAGAGATAAGGCAGAGCCTCCAAAGGAAGAAAAAAAAAAACATTAAATGCCCAGAATTACCATATTCTCAAGTGAAGTGCTGAGCAATCTTACAAAGAAATGGAACCATAACTGGTTCCAGTGGCATTATCCCATGGCCCAGCCCAAAAGTATTACATAGTTTAGTTGGAAGGAATATAGAATTTTTGTGCAAGTTGCCAATGTGACAGGCATATTCTTCACCATCATGAGTCTACCAAATACCCCCACTCCCAAAATGCACAATTAAACATTCAGTTCAAATGGGAGGTACCCTTCTGGGGAATTGCCACATTTGGTACCCAAACTAACTTTTTTTTTTTTTTTTATTAAAGAGACAGAGTCTTGCTCTGTTGCCTAGGCTGCAATCAAGTGGCATCATCATAACACATTCCAGCCTTGAATTCCTGAGCTCAAATGATACTCCCTTTCAGCTTCCCAAACTGCTTGGATTACAAGCATGAGCCACGTCTGGCCCAAACTGACTTCCTTAAACTGTGCTCCACTGGGAGCTGAGCATACATAGTTCATGTAGTTCTTGGTTTTTAATTCTTCCTTAAAGAATCCATGCTGTACTTCAATGGTACATGCTATCTGGCTATTACTTGGAGCATGCAGCAAATAGGCCAGTTAGCTGCCCACTAATGAGTACTTCTTCCCATAAACCTGGCACCGTTGTCTGATTGTATCCAATTAATGAATCTAAACATGTAGGAAAGTCTAAAAGTCCTCATGTAGAATTCTCCCATCAACTATGGAAATGAGTTGGCTGTGCAATACCAAAAAAAGGAATATAATGTAATCCATGACCAGCAGCACTCTTGAAAAGAAGGTAGGGGGTCAGTTCTGGTACTTCTGGCTTTGGGATCCAACGATCCTCTCTCTACTGTGCAAAAGGCATACTCTGTACCTCTTCCACCAGAATCCTTTGGCCTCATGTATTGGAATCACTAGATCTTAGCCTCATGTATTAGAATGAGTAGATCTTATTTTGAGGCTAGGTCCCATACTGTAGATGGATTACCATGCCTTACCATTAGATATCCTGCCCAGTTTATCCAGACCTAGGCAGGACATGTATGATGAGCTTCTTGATTCTACCAATTTTGATACTAAAACCATCCTTATTCATGGGCATCCACACAGAGCATGAAAATGAGATGTGTGTCTTGCTAATTCTGCTGCAAAAATTCATCCCCACAAAGACTATGAGTCATCCAGTCCTTCATCCATCAGCCACAGCACACACTGCCAGGCTATTGACAACTAACTCAGAGTCACTCAAAGGTACATTTGAGGGCTTGACTATCAGGGCAAGCCAACACAGCCCAACTCTCCAGTCCGAAAATTTTCATTTTCATGTAATTGTGAATAGTTTGGGGAGGTACATAGATGCTCTGTCTCATATACCTCTTTACTTTTATCTTAATTGATAAGTCCCTGAAGATGATGCAGATAACCACAAGAAATGTGTATATTAAAGCCACCAAGAAACCCAACGTGATGTCACAGTTGCTAAATCTACGACAGCCATATCTGGGGGATAATTGTAGCTCTGAGATACTATTAATGTCTGGTTTCTTTCTTTCCTTAATATTCATGTTACATGTAAAAATGAATGTTACCTGGACAATAGTCATTTTATTAATACTTTCATATAGGTCTTCCTATGGTAGGACATACCACCACCTGTCTTGCTGTGTCACTTTCTCAATGTCCACCAGCAACAACTAACAAGCCATCACAGTCTTTCAAATGGAGTATACTGGGTAGTAATATCAGGAAAGTGCCATGAGCAAACCCCAAAGTATGCTGTTTCCTGGTGAATACATCATACTGCCACTGGTTCCAGTCTGCAAAAATGTTAGTCAAAAATGTTAAATATTTTCATGCTGCCATGAAAAATGTGCTGCCATGATTCCCGCACTGAAAGGAAACCTGGCATGTATATCTTGTTGGAAAGTTTCTAAGTCATGTTGCTGTTCAAAGTACAAAGCTTTCGAGTAATCGTATGTAATCACTGAGCAGGATTACCATGGTAAGTATGAAATGCATCCAGTACTAAATGAGATTACCATATTTTATACCTCATGTGAGTGGCTTTAGATTTTGATTCTTTTCTTTTCTTTCTTTTTTTTTTTAGACTGCTGTGGCATCACAGCTCACAGCAACCTCCAACTCCTGGACATTCTCTTGCCTCAGCCTCCTGAGCAGCTGGGACTATAGGTGCCCACCACAACGCTCGGCTATTCTTTGTGGCAGTTTGGCCGGGGCCAGGTTCAAACCCGCCACCCTTGGTATATGGGGTCGGCATCCTACCCACTGAGCCACAAGGCACTGCCCTCTTTTTTTTTTTTTTAAACAGAGTCTTACTATGTTTCCCTGGGTAGAGTGCTGTGGCATCACAGCTCACAGCAACCTCAAACTCTTGGGCTTAAGCGATTCCCTTGCCTCAGCCTCCAAAGTAGCTGGGACTACAGGCGCCCGCCACAACGCCCAGCTATTTTTCTGTTGCAGCTGTCACTGTTGCTTAGCTGGCCCAGGCTGGGTTCGAACCTGCCAGCCTCGGTGTATGTGGCCAATGCTGTAACCACTGTGCTATGGACGCCAAGCCAAATTTTGATTATTTTCAATCAATTTTTCTTTAAAGAGCTCTGAGATTTTTCTTTGGCTGTCAGCCATATTTCCAAGAGTTATGCCTTGGTGAACAGCTGATAATATGAGTTTGGATTAATTTTCCAGCACTGATCTCTGGGTTTTCAGACCACCTCTCTTAGGCATATAGTACGCCTGCCTGTAGTCTGCCAATGTCATCACGTAATGTTACCTGCACCCCTATGGTTAGGTTTCAGTCTTTCTTCAGCTGTGGAATATCCACTGATAAAAAATTGTTTGAGATCTCATCCAAGTCTTATCCTCTCCTCTTCAAATATCATATCCTTCACCACTCGTTCCACCGCCTTCTCCAGCAATTACTGGTCCCTGGGCTCAGTCCAGGCACCCAGCTACAGTGTCCGGCCCACCAGCAGTGC
Organism: Loris lydekkerianus; assembly: GCA_963574355.1. Classification (NCBI taxonomy): domain Eukaryota; kingdom Metazoa; phylum Chordata; class Mammalia; order Primates; family Lorisidae; genus Loris; species Loris lydekkerianus. Next base: position 16,278 of record CAUYPK010064711.1, read on the forward strand.
AGCTAGCATCTATGCAGGCACCGGGGACTCAGGCTCCCAAAATCTTTGAGTCCCGCTCCACCAGTTTCCAGGGAAGCTGGGGAACCAGGGGCCTGGCCACAGGGATGGCCGGGGGTCTGGCAGGGGGCATCCAGACCAAGAAGGAGACCACGAAAGAATTAAACAACTGCCTAGCCTCCTACCTGGACAGAGTAAGAAACCTGGAGACTGATAATCAGAGGCTGGAGAGCAAAATCTGGGAACACCTGGAGAAGAAGGGACCCCAGGTCAGAGACTGGGCACATTACTTCGAGACCATCAAGGACCTGAGGGCTCAGATCTTTGCAAATTCTGTGGACAATACTTGCATCGTTCTGCAGACTGACAATGCCCAACTGGCCATGAGCCAGTCTGTGGAGAGTGAGAGCCATGGGCTCCGCAAGGACGTTGATGACACCAATGTCACTCAGATGCAACTGGAGACAGAGATCAAGGCTCTCAAGGAGGAGCTGCTCTTCATGAAGACCCATGAGGAGGAAGTAAAAGGTCTACAAGCCCAGACTGCCAGCTCTGGGTTGACTCTGGAAGCAGATGCTACCAAATCCCAAGACCTAAGCAAGATCATAGCAGACTTGCAGGCCCAGTATGACAAGTTGGCTTGGAAGAACCAAGAAAAGCTGGACAAGAGCTGGTCCCAGCAGATTGAGGAGAGCACCTCAATGGTCACCTCACAGTTTGCTGAGGTCGGAACTGCTAAGACAATGCTCACAGAGCTGACACACACAGTTCAGTCCTTGAAGATCAAACTGGACTCCATGAGAGATCAGAAGTTCATGTTGGAGGACAGCCTGAGGGAGGCGGAGGCCTGCTATGCTATGGAGATGGAGAATCTCAATGAGGTCCTGCTGCATTTGGAGTCAGAACTGGCACAGGCCCAGGCAGAGGGGCAGTGCCAGGCCCAGGAATATGAAGCACTGCTGAACATCAAGGTCAAGCTAGAGGCTGAGATCGCCACCTACCGCCGCTTGCTGGAAGACGATGAGGACTTCAACTTTGGTGATGCCCTAGACAGCAGCAACTCCATGCAAACCATCCAAAAGAGCGCCACACGCAGGATAGTGGACGGCAAAGTGGTGTCTGAGACCAATGACACCAAAGTTCTGAGACACTGAGGCAGTAAGAGAACATGCGCTTATACCAATAAAGAGTCCAGAGGTCACTGGAAAAAAAAATTGTTTGAAAGTATAGGTCAATGTGGAACAGTACATATATTGGACATATATCGTCAAATGAGTTTCATGCAGTGAATATGCTTTGATTGCTTTGATCGTATAGTTGCAAAGGGATCTGTAGAATGCTTTTACGTTAACATTAATATGTCCATCATTAGATTTCAGGTTCATCATTCTGTGTAATGAACTCCCCAACTGTTATGATGTCTGGAAGATCTAGGTAGGTACAGCAGGACTGCTGTTACATTGATCTTACGGGTCAACACAGTCAGATGTGAAGAACCATCAGATTATTTCACTAGTAACACAAGACTATTACAGAATAGCATAATCTTATTAACATCTCTGGCTCCATTACCTCCTTGATAAGTATAGGTTCTTATTTTCATTATCAAAATCCAAATTACAGTATCCTATTACACTTCACTTCACAGCTGGTCTAAAAAAGTCTTCTGGGCACAGAGTATTCACTTATTTCCCACTACCAGTGCTCTATAGTGGCATTTCCCCATTGGGAACATCCCTTACAATCAAGAAAATAATAACAAATATTTAATACAAGTCTTCACACAATACACTCACCAGTATCAGTTATAACCCTGTATGCATATTGATGTGAAAGGGCTCAACTGCAAACATACATAAATCCTCTATCCAATGTGAGGATTATTTTCAATCCAATCAGAGTAAAACAGACTGTGCATCAAAGCAGCACAGTGACTTGTACCCAAGTGCCCAAAGGGGCTGGAAAGGTCTGGCAACTTGGGTGCCCTAAAATCCTTTTCTTGCCTTAACCAGTAAGTGCCTTAAGCCTCTGGTTCCAAGTAGAAAGAGAGGCTTTGACCTTCACCAAAGGTCTCTTTGTTCTTAAAAGAACGAAGGTCTAGCTAGAAAGATGGCATTTAAAGCTTAGATCACCAAAAGTCCAAGCAGCCAGGATCTTGGGAGATAATAACATACACTGCCCTAACCCTACAAACATTTCTTTTAATTTCAAATTCATATGAGGGTACAAATTTTTAGGTTACACTGTTCTCACTTCTGAGGTAAAGTTCAAGTTGTAGAAGAGCCCTTCACCCAGGGGTATGCTGAACACCTTCATATTATGCACCCCACCCATTGCCTCCCTCCTCCCACCAATCACCCTTCCCCTCTCACCAAACACCCTCCCCCCTCTGCCAAACATCTTCCCCCGGACCCTTCTCCCCTTTTGCTAAGCAATATTTGTGCTTTATCATTCATGTGGGTATATAATTATTTATACACTGGTTTCATATTAGTATTGAGTACATTGGATATTTTTTCCATTCTTGAGATACATTACTAAGAAGAATGCCTACAAACATTTTTCAATAGGCAGCATACACTATTAGATTCAGAAAATCTATCTTCATAGAATGATGGGATGAAGGCATTCTGAACTGCACCTATATTACATGCACTTTGTCTTTCTGGATATATACAAATGTATCCTTTTTCCCTTCTTTCTTTCTTTTCTTTTTCTATCATTTCCTTTAAGTCTTATCTGCTCTTACTCTATATGCTGAGTGACATCTACAAAGAACATAGTGGTTCCTGGACTAAAGACAGGACTTTATAATCATTCGAGGAGACTCTGTAAGGAAAGCTGGGCAGAAAGAATACTAATGGAATCCATTTCCACATATTCATCTTCCATATGTCTGGTATCTGAAATTAAATCTACCCACAAATTTAGTCATTGAGAATTTCCAGAATCATTTCCCTCCTTTTTCACAAAAAAAAAAAAAAAAAAAAAAACACTTGTTCTATTTCAAACTGCAAGGCTTCACTATCTCACCAACAGTTTTCCAAAAGGTAATTGTGAACCTTACAAAAGGTTACAAAAGGTAACTTCGCAGCTCCCAAGAGAACAGGAGTAAAACAATGTGAAATAAATGTTTCAAGAAGCTGAGACCCAGACTTCCCAGACCATGGAAGACCTCAATCTGGAGCCAAAATGGAGACAGGGGAACCAGAGCTAATACCACCAGCTTAGGCTTAGCACCTGTAGCTCAAGCAGCTAAGGCGCCAGCCACATACACCTGAGCTGGCAGGTTCAAATCCAGCCCAGGCCCACCACACAACAATGACGGCTGCAACCAAAAAATAGCCAGGTGTTGTGGCAGGCACCTGTAATCGCAGCTACTTGGGAGGCAGAGTCAGGAGAATCGCTTGAGCCCTGGAGTTGGAGGCTGCTGTGAGCTGTGCTGCCACAGCACTCTACCCAGGATGACAGCTTGAGGCTCTGTCTCAAAAAATACCACCAGCTTACATGAAAATGTGCAAACTTAGGATAGTAGTTTCTTAACTAGTGCTTGGAGTCCTTATACATTGTGATTCAAAAGAAAAAATGAATACATGGGCCAAGGATTGGTTTTCTGCAAAAATGAAGGACTAGAAATACTAATTGGCCATGACTGATTGGACACAGAAGCTGTGACAAATGCAGCAACCAACAAATACAGAACTCAAGTTTTTTCAGGGGGTCTTTGAAAATACAAAAGAGGATCCCTGAGAAAACATACTGCTGTAAATACCTACACTTGAGAGCTGGGGTTTAAGTTAAGACTATAAATCCAATATAAATTCTCTGAGAACAACCAGAATGCTTCAATCCCAGAGAGAGCAAAACTGAGTCACTATGTGGCAGGCTCTGCAGGAACTCTGGAAACTCATAAAACAAAGTTATTTTCCCTCACTTTTGAAATATGTAAAGTGAATAAGGAAATGCCTTAGCAGCTCCTACGATAAAGGGTACAGTCAGTGAAGGGGTGGTGGATCACAGGTTGCTGAAAGCCTATCTTGAATTGGATGTTTAAAGCAGGTATGTTTTCAGGTATAAGAGACTGGGCAAAGGCACTAAATACCAAAATGTTAATAATAAATGTCCAATACAGTACAATAATAACTAACAAAAACTTGAGCCCTGGGTTGAGCGCCATGCCATCATATCTCACAGCAACCTGAAATTCTTGGGCTTGAGCAGTCCTCTTGCCACAGCCTCCTGAGTAGCTGGGACTACAAGCACCCACTACCCAGTTAGTTTTTTCTGGGTTTTTTTGTTTGTTTGTTTGTTTTTTTTTGGTTTGGTTTTTTTTTTTTTTTTTTTTTTTTAGTAGAAGTGAGGTCTCACTCTTCCTCAGGCTGGTGTTTAACTCCTGACCTCAAGTAATCCCCCGTCTTGGCCTCACAGAGTGCTAAGATTATAGGCATGAGTCACTGCACATGGCCTATTTCTCAACTTGACTGTTGTTGGCATAAAAGGAGGCTACTGATTTGTGTACATTGATTTCATATCCTTATGTGTTGCTGTATTTCTTTATCATTTCTAGGAGTCTTTTCTAGGTATAAGATCATATCATCACCAAAGAACAATAGTTTAACCTCCTCGAACTTCTGTCTGACTGCGCTGGCTAGGACTGTCAACACTATGTCAAATAGTAATGGTGATAGTGGACATCCTCCACTGTTCCAGTTCTAACCAGGAATGCTTTCAGTTTTTTAATCATTCAATATAATATTGGGGGAGGAGACAAGATGGTGGACTGAAGCCAGCTTTCCACAGAGGCTCCCGTCCAGAAGGAGAGTTAAAGGATGGAAGTTTAGTAGTAAGTAACCTGGAGGATTTGAGCTGTACCAAGAGAGAAAGATGAAGAACGCACATCAACACCACTGAGGCGAGCTGAGTCCACAAGGACGCAAACAAAAGGTACAAAATCCATCACCAAGTGGATGGGAGTCCCCCCTCCCCCACGAGTCTGGCTTAAGAGCCCTACAAACAAAAGGGCAGAAATCAAAAACCCTCCCACTTCATTTCATGGGAGCAACCTTCTAAAAACTAGTCCTACCTCCCCTACTAGGGTGCCATGGTGCTCCCCTGCCAGGCATAAAACTGTATAAAACTTTTAATATCTTTACCAGCAGTCCAGCACTCCCCTCCACTCACACAGAGGTCTGGAGGTCTATCCCCCAGGAGTTCAGATCCCTGGGTGATTTATCGAGGGGAGGGGTGTGGACAGAGCCTGAGTTGCGACTGACCAGTACTGACTCTGAGGCACGAGACTGAGGAACACGCAGCCGAGGGGAAGTCACACCACGGCGGCACTTCCCTGCGACGGGGTGCACCAGCCCTCTTTGACCAGCCATACAGCTAGGCATAAAACTGAGTGAAACTCTAACTTCCCTGTTTGAAGCGCTGACCTCCCAGCGCTCCCTCCCCACCCTCACTCAGGGGTCTGGGGACCTGTCCCCCAGGAGGTCGGATCCTTGGGCGATTCCTCCAGGGGAGCGGACAGTCCCTGAGCTGCGACTGGACAGTGCTGGCACGGAGGCACGCGAGCGAGGAGGAGAAGTCGCGTCTCGGTGGCACTTCCCTGCAGCGTGGTGCAGCAGCCCGCCTTGGGCAGCAACACGACCAGGCATAAAACCAAGTGAGCACTTCCAGCGCTGAGCTCCCAGCGCCCCCACCCACTCCCACTCGGGGATCTGGGGGCCTGCCCCCCCGAAGTCCGGATTGTTGGGGGACCTCTTGTGGGGAGCTCAGTGCCTGAACTGAGCTGTCTCTGGGGCGTGGAAGCGAGGAGCCGAGGGTTGGCTCCAGAGTGGTGGGTCCCAGAGAAGCAGAGCAGTGGCTGTTTTCTGACAGCGGAGCAGCAGTGCAGGGCTTGGAGCACTCTCCTTCGCCCCCACCCTCAGATCTGGAGGCCTGTCCCGCAGTAGTCCAGATCTCTGGCTGATCTCTCAAGGGGTGTAGACAGAGTATAAACTGCGACTGGTCAGTAAAGGGTTGAAAAACAAAACAGCAAATTTTGTTTTTGTTTTTTTTAACACCAAACCGGCTCACTTCTAAATATTCTGAAGCCACACCCCCTTTCTCCCTGGGCAATCAGTGGAGGCCACCCGGGAGTAAGGAATTTGCTTTTGCTTTGTTTTGTGACACTGCTCACAAACCCAGAAACATCCGAATATTCACCTCCAGCAGCAAAGATATTTGAACTCAGAACAGCCTGTCTTCTGCAGGTGATTTT
>CAUYPK010064713.1:0-32707 GCA_963574355.1 Loris lydekkerianus
TTTTTTTTTTTTTTTCTGTATTTGGCCAGGGCTGGGCTTGAACCCACCACCTCAGGCATATGGGGCCAGCACCTTACTCCTTTGAGCCACAGGCACCGCCCCAGAGTATTAAAATTTTATCCACCTATATCCGTAATGTGAAACAGAAAGAACTCTTACTATCTAGTTTCAGATGCACATAATTAAGCTATATTTAATTAACATTAATTCAAATGATGGCATATGAGTCTAAGTAGTTTTCATTTATTGCTTTAAAAATCATGTTTTGATGACTTTTTTGAACCAAGTCACTTGGTTTTAATTTCTCCTTTTTACTACTTATTAAAATTGATGATTTACCATGTATATTATGGTATGGACAAGAGGATGGAGTCAAAGACTATTGTATCTTTTTCTTTCAATGTATAAGATGAGAGTATTTTGAGACAATATGAAATCTTTTAGATCATTGAGACCACATTCACCATATACCATGATTTGGGCACACTAAATAACAGTCTAGTGACCTACTGTATGGAAATTATTTTAAAAAAAAGAAAAGAATTTAACTATTCTTTTGTAGAAAAACTAATTGGCCATTTGAGAAATAGCTAGAAGTCATTTTAAGGAAACAAATTAGTAATTTAGGCATCATTCACTTAGATGTTTGGTTCACATCTAGTATATCCTGTAATAAATACTTATCAATCACTAGCATTACATATTACACTCTCACTTTGGTGGCATATTAAATATATTGACATTAAGAACCTAAAATACAATAAAGTAGTTTATTCATGGAAGGTGAGGAAAAAAAAATAGAGAAAAATCAGAAATCTACGTAGGAAAACTGTAAATTTTTCAAACTTCTACTTGGCAGTTAATTTTGTAATAAAAAATAATTCACTTAAAGGCAATCTTCACTTTCAACTTTTCATACTTCTTTTCTGATGTGGAGAAAATTACTTGTTAAATTTTAATGATTTGATGACCAACTGAAAGGTAATTTTGTTGTTGTTGTTGCAATTTGGCCGGGGCTGGGCAGGAACCTGCCACCCTCTGTATATGGGGCTGGTGCCCTACTCACTGAGCCACAGGTGCCACTCCTGAAATGCAATTTAATATAATTTTTTAGGATAAGAAATATTGGTAGCTCAATGAACTACAATGAACTAAAACACGAATTTTGCCATTTACTATTTTTTGTCTGAGAACATATTACTTCCAATTAAGGAGCTTATAAATAAGAGGCATCACAGCTATAGTCTCACCATGGAATTGAAGGACATCTACAAATTGCCTCTGACGTTTCTTCAGTTTTCTAATCTACTCTGTGCTGGCTCATCCATCTAGGACAGCGGTTCTTAACCTGTGGGTCACGACCCATTTGTAACAATGAAAATACATCCTGCATATCAGATATTTACATTACGATTCATAACAGTAAAAAAATTACAGGTATGAAGTAGCAACGAAAATAATTTTATGAGGGGGGTCACCAAAACATGAGGAACTGTATTATAGGGTTACAGCATTAGTAAGGTGAAGAACCACTAAACTGTTTTTAGATGAAAGAGATCGGAGAAATTGTCTTAGTATACTTGGGTACACTTTTTTTTTTTTAACCTCCTCCAGCAATCTGTGAAGATGACATTTGCTTCCTCACATTTGCATGAACATTCTGAACCAGATGTTTGTGGAATGAATACATCCTCTGGTGTAAGTATGACTATAAGCAAATTATAAGCAGCTAGCTCACCTCTGTCAGTGGCTGAGATTCTCTTAATATTATGGAATATTGAACGTTTTACTTGGGTCATAGGGTTAAAATATTTCATTAAGTTGAAGTTTGAACAATTTTTGTTAGATAAATTTATTAATCAAACTCCATTGATTACTTACTATATGCTAGATACCAGGGATAGAAAGAAAATGAGTATTATATAGCCCTAAAGTTTAAACAGCATATAATTTGATGAAGAATATAAATGTGTGGGGAGATAAGGATAATAACAGTAGTGTTCCATGATCAGGATGTGCAGAGGGAGGGCAGCATTCATGACACTCTGTCTACTTATTATACTATGTCAGGCCCTGCTTCAGGGTTTCTATATGCATTAAGTCAATCCTCTGCATAATTCCATGAGGTAGATACTCTGTCACCCTGGGTAAAGTATTGCGGCTTCACCATAGCTCACAGCAGCCTCAAACTCTTGGGCTCCATTAATCCTCTTGCCTCAGCCTCCCAAGTAGCTAGGACTATAGGCATGTGCCACCAAGCCTGACTAGTTTTTTTCTATTTTTATTTTTATTTTATTTTTTTATTTTTTATTTTGAGACAGATTCTCTCTTTGTCACCCTTGGTAGAGTGTCATGGCCTTATAGCTCATAGCAGCATCTAACTCGTGTGCTCAGCAGTCCTCTGGTTCAGCCTCCCGAGTAGCTGGAACTACAAGCACCAGGATCACATCTGGCTATTTTTTCTATTTTAATAGAGATGGGGTCTCACTCTTGCTCAGGCTGGTCTCAAACTCCTAAGTTCAAGCAATCTATCTGCCTTCGTCTCTCAGAGTGCTATGACTACAGGTATGTGCCACCATGCCTGGCTATTTTTTTTCTATTTTTATTAGAGACAAGTTCTTGCTCTTGGTCAGGCTGGTCTTAAACTCCTGAGGGCAAGGAATCCAACCACCTTGGCCTCCCAGAGTGCTAGGAGCCACCACACCAGGCCTGCAATGAGTTTTTAAGTAGAAAGGGCCAGTATGTGAGGTGGCGACAGAGCATTCCAGGTAGAAAAGGGAACTTGTAAGAACATTGGCAGTGGAACCCGGCATCTTGTACGGTCAAAGGATAGCAGTTCAGTCTTGCTGAAGAGCAAGGAGCAAGGCTGGGGTGGGGGTAGGAAGCTAGTCGGGAGGGCAGGATTTGACTATCCTGCTAATGAATGTACCCCTTCCTCTAAAGGTCAAGGACACAATTATAAGAGGGACTTTACCTAACAAATGCAAACAGTGTAACCTAACTCTTTGTACCCCCCTTGAATCCCAAACAATTAAAAAAAAGGGAAAGAAAGGTCAAGGTATCCCAAATTGTTCTTCTGGTTGTGGCTTGTTACAGAATCAAATTACCTTAGGAAACTCTGCTAAATACGAAGTCTGTCAAATAAGTTTGCAGACTTGCCAAAGTTGATACATCACTGTCTGACAACTGTGTTCATGTTAACTTGTGGTTTTCATTATTATTGTTGCATGTTTTTTTGTGCCATTGCAAGAATGCCAGAGCTTGAATTATAGCAACGAACAAACATTAAATTTCTTGTTAAACTTAGCAAGAGTGAAATCAAGTCCAAGTTTATGGGGATAATGCCATGAAGAAAACTGCAGTGTACAAATGAATTAAATGTTTTTCTGAGGGGAAAGAAAGTGTCACTGATGAAGAGAGGTGAGAACAGCCAGTAACGAGCAGAACTGAAGAAAACATTGCAAACATTTGTTGAATTGTACGTCAATGTCTTGAAGCAACTGAGAAGCAGAGCAGACCAAGCAAACATTGATAGAGAAACAGTTAGGAAAACCTTAACTGGAAATCTTGGCCAAGGATTCACAGCTCTTGTATCATGACAATGTAGTTATTCATTTACTTCCTAACTCCCACCCAGACAGTGCTCTGTGAGCTGGTGCACTGTCCTGATGTAAAAGTTCAATCCATCTACATACTACCATTTTCTCCATGGCATTATTAGTGTCAGAGTTTGAAAAAAATATGTCTTTATACATCTTGTGAATGTTCATATAATTACAAAAATATGGTCACTATTTAAATTCTTACTCAGTCCCTGAGAGTAAGGACAGCAGGAAAAATTTATGTATCTCTGAAAGATATGAAAGTTTATCAGCACATATATATGATGACAAAGACTACAAAAATTTTAATATGATGAAGAATCCTAGGGTCATCATCTGTATACAAACGTATTGTGCTAATACAAATTATACATGTATACATTTACAAATATAATTATACATATACACAAATATATATATATGCTAATATATGCTAATACTAATTATACAAATGGCATAATTATTGTATACATTTAAATAGGGCACAAATAAAGAGACCCCCATATCTAAAATGATCAAGAAATTTGTTTTTCTTTTAATTTTTTATAAAACTTTTATTTTTAATTTCCAAGGAAAGCTTAGCATTTCTTGGAAGAAAAGTAATGTGCCTGTGCATTTTTACTGAAGCAGATAGCTTAATCCAACAGAGCTATAACCCAGAAAGATTTTCTTCCACTGTTAGTTTTTGCTTTAGGCATTTCAAAATTAATAGACTGGGTCGAGTGAAGGGCACATGTGCAGCCTGTATTGGATAAAAGTGAACACAATAAATATGCTGCTACCAAATCACTATGAAGAAACACTTATAAGGAGTTAAAATTAAAACAAGAAATCAAACAACAAAATCCTCGGACAATAAAATAATTGGATTGACTCTGAAAAACGAGGTATTCTCCCTGACTTGTAGACCAAACAGGTTTTATTTTATTTTTGTTTTGTATCATTTCCATTTATTCTCGGGCTAACTACATGCAATGCTCACTTTGCTTTGAGGTTCTCAGCAATACCATTCATGCAAGGACACTCCAGCCATGAGAGGCCTCCCTAGTGGCTCATATTAATTTGTGTATGAGAGCATAAATGCTTCTAGTAGATATTATCACAGAACAATTATTTTGACAACTTTTTTAAAATTGCTATTTGTAGTGGGAAATGGATCTGAACCCCCCAAATGGATAAAGAGCAACGTCCAGCAACATGAATGCTGACAGGTGATACCTTATAAAACTCTGGCTGGTTTAAAAAAAATCATGGCATCTGTATAAGTAAATGTTATAAACAGGCCCCTCCAAAACACTATCCATTGCAAACATATCATTTGTGTCTCTAAAATTTTTCTGTGGATATTAATAGAGGAACAGATTGGGAAACAGCCGATGCAGACCTCAAAACCCATTTTAATAGGAAATATTGCTTTTCTGTTATAGTTCTAGATATTTTTCTAAACATAAAGAGAAACCTTTGAATCCTGAAAAGTAGTACATAACTGTACATAATTGCTTTCATAGACAGGGCTAGTATTCTGGGACCTGTGAGATCAGTGAAGTCACACAGGGTCCCAGATTCAGAAGGGGACCTCCACACTTGTTCTAATATTCTGTAGACCCTGTTGTGGACTTATTAATGATGTTATCATTCCATTTGTGTTCTATTAAGTGAAGTCTGATGGGATAGTGGAATATACTTACTGATGGCTAGGATCCTTCACACGTGGGTGGTCCCACAATTTCTCCACCTGCCCATCTGCTCTACCTGGCTCTGGAGTGCTGGCCACCCTGACCTCACCCAGTGACCACTATTTCCTTATGTCCCTGGAGGGACCTGAGCACATGGAGGGTGGAGTCCAACCAGCTGTGAGATTTTTCTCTCATCCTGCAAGTATGCCTGTGTGCAAGAAAGGATGGCTTGGAATACCAAATAAAAATTTGAGCCAAGTGCAGTGGCACTTTGGGAAGCCAAGGCAGAAGGATTACTTGAGTCTAGGAGTTCAATATAAGCCTGAGCAACACAGCAAGACCCCAGTCTTTAAAAAAAAAAAAAAAAATCACCATGATAGATCAGGAGAAAGAGGTCATTAAAGTAAGCAAAATGTGTCTTTCTTTTCCTTTTTTTTTTTTTCCTGAAGAAGGGGCCATTTTCATTTTGTTGTGGATCTTACAAAATTTTGTAGCTGGCCCAGATTTAGGGAGTATATTATTGTTATGAACAAATTCTGGCTTATATTACCTATGGAATCTAATAATAATTTTACCATCTCACCTACCATCAATGTATTTGTGATAAATGAATGATCCTGAATGATTAGCAACGATCTGACTTGGGCAGAGGGTTGCTACTCAGGAAATGTGGATAATGAGAAAAAAGGACATAAGGTGCAATGGCTCTTACCTAGTGGTCACAATTGCACATGGCCCCCCAGACCTTAGCTCCCTCAGCCTTGGATAACAGAACAAGCCAGTGACCGTTTTCCTGAAGACGTCCTGAAGCTTGGACTCTGTGGGTGCTCCCCCACACCTGGGGTGGTACTAGTGCATGGCGGATGCTACTGCCACTTCCACCTATTGAATGAGATTTCCGCAGTCCAAGAATAAAGGAAAAGATGGCACAAAAGAAAAAAAAAAAAAAAACAGTCTCTTTCTCAATTTTCAGTCTTTAAAAAAAGTTTGTTTCTTGGTCTGTGACGCCGGCTGCAGGACAGGACAGGACAGGGGACTCCCCCAGGCACACTTTCTATGCCGTTAGGACACTCTCCAGATATAGATTCAACACGTCCTTCATTTGGGGGTTCCCTCGTGGGTAATTTTTTCATTGTTTTGTCTTTTTTTTCCTACTACTATTCTCTCTGTTCTGTATTTTCCAACACTTTCTGGTCAACTTAGAAGCTGGTTTTACCTATCAAAACTGCTTTTACATGGTCATGTCTTATTTCTTTCTTTTTCCTCTTCATTAAGGGCCATTTCCCTGTGTTTCAATGCCCTCAATATTATGAGCTTAGAAGGTACAGTGAACATAATGTCAGACGATGTTAACCTACACGGTACTATTCACCACATGCTATTTAATCTGTTAAATTTATAGAGTATTAAAAACGAAGTAGCATCTTATGTATAAGGACTTCATTATCCAAAGGTTTCTCTTTGCCCACTGCAAAGTAATAATTAAATGTTCCTAGAGTTATGGAGTTCTGTTTTTTAAGTTTTCTGGAAGAATGAAGTCTACCCAGCCATTTTTAATAATCTATGGTTTTGTTAATGTTAAGTATTCTCCCACTGAGTTATTCAATGATACTTTCCAAAGCTCAGATAATCATACCTCCAATGGCGTGAATTTAGTATCTGTTATTTCCATATATATCCTTTTTTTGGACCACATGGACCAGAGAGGCAAAGAACAAAGCTTCATTTTATTATTTTTATACACAGGGTAAGTAATAAATGCTATCTATCTCTTACAGGCCTGCTCTCTAACTAACCTCAATGCAAGAATTTTCAGGAAGATAAAACTACCTAAACCTTAAGTTCTAACCAAATTAGGCAACATGACATCCTTGAACCTCAGTGCTAACAGAAAAGCAAAAGTGAATAAGAATATCCCACCCTCATTTCCCCATCCTTCCCATCCTGCTCATCCCACCCCATGGACACAGAAATTAAACATGGGACTAAGATCCTGATTCTGGATGTCTTGGTTTGGATTTTAGGTTTCACCCCTAAAACGTCTATCCATAGACCTAAATTTTCCTGCAATTCCCCATGCAGTTTGGTGAGTAGTTCATTACTGATATCTCCAGATTCTAGTGCTTTAGGCCAGCAGTACAAACCCAGTCTAAGAGAGAATTACACTTGATCTCAGCCAAAAGGCTGAGAAACCATATAATAGAGAATTCTGAGGAAATGTGAAGTTGTATTGTTACACTTAACTCTATACCCTGTATTGGACAATACAAATACGTATAAAAGTGTTTTTAAAGTTGCCCCTTTTACTTGCATGTTTTATCCCTCATTAAAATTACCTATCATTTCATAAAAGCATATTTCAAACTGGCAAAACTACTTTCCAGAAAATTCATCTTGTTTTCTTCTTTATTACTTCTTATATATAAATCGGAACATCTCGCACAATACCCGTAACTTGTTCAAACATTTTTGATCTTGAAAGCCTCATAATTGACCTTGGGTTTGAAATCTGAATGTATCTATAGCATAAAATACACACTCCCTTTATAGATTGCTGGCAGGATTTGTTTTTCACTTTGGGGAGAAATCTATTCTTTGGAGAATATTCCCACACATGTCTGTGTCTATTTCTCAGAGCGGTGCCACAAAGGATATGACCCTTTTGCTCCCAGTAACCTTTCATGGTGCTGAATCGCCTTGGACATTGGTGCCAGTCAGCACGATTTGATTTGCTATGGTAAGAATAAGATTATATCTAACAGGCGATGTCATTTCCAGGTTCAATAGGCACAGATTTAAAACTAGTCCTCTCTTTGACCCTCTGGATTCTCTTGAACTCTTGCACCTTCTTTGACAGTGTTTGTGAATGAGTGAATTCATGAAAATCCAAGGTTATTTTAATGATAATAGCACCACAATGACAAAGGAAAAAGGAAGGGCTGGTGTCCCCAGCTTGGGAGTGCCTTCCCGGGAGCCCACTTCCTTCCTGGCAGACCAACTGCAGAGTGAATTCCTGTTGATGGTCAAAGGCTAAGAGCAGTTGTGTGTCTGCAACCGTGCTGCTGTTACTGATCTGTGAACATGACATGCCTGAGAATATCATATCGCCATGGCAACAACAAACATGGGGCTAAATTCCATTAGCGCAGTGACTCAGTGAGTCAAACAGATAATGCGCTGGGCCTGGCCAACTGCCCACAAAAGCTTATGTGAAAGTTGTGATGAATTAACTTCAGCTTGTTATGGCTGCTTGGGTATAAATTCTCTTTTTGGTTACTTAAGTCCTTATATTTACAGTATTTATTAAATAGACCCTTAAAAACCCATTCACTAGTCTCCATCCAGTAATATACATTTGAAGCTACTTTGTGCTTTTTTTAAACATAACCATGATTGTCATTGCTACATCATTTTATTTCTTCTCTTTCTCTAGATTATATTTTTAGTCATATTTTTTTCCTACAAATCAGTGATAGGGATTTGAGAAATTTACATTGCGTTTATATTTACATGATTTTCTTTGAAACACAGAATGAGTATAAAGCTGACAGTATTCCTCACTGAGATGAGTGGTGACAAGATTTTTTTTTTTTTTTTTTTTAAGGAAAGAGCTCCTGGTCAAAAGCAGAAAAAAATTAAGTTCTTTGATATATTCAGTGCAATTCAGAGACTATCGGTTCTAGATAAGATTAAAGAATGTAGACATCTTCAGAATTACTTTGAATATATGAAGTTATTAGCTTTATATGATGTACCGTCTAATGTCCTAAATTCAAAAAAGTTATTTTCTTCAAAGAAAATCGGAATGATAGAGTAAATAACTTGGCTTTCTTTTATGCAACGAGGTAGGGTCAGAAAGAATTTGAACGTATAGTAACTCATAAGAACTTGCCAGTTTGCCTTTTTTATTTCAGGTGAGGTGACTCCTTGACCTTGGCCTAGGTTTGTAGGTAAACACACATGCATCTCCTGGACTGCTGCATAACAAACTTATAAAATTTGGCCATGTGGTGGATTATAGATGACAATGGATATGTGGGTTATTGCTGACGGGATGAGAGGTCAAGGTATTTAGTTTCTGCTACAAAAGAAAGAATAATACAGCCCATGAATTGTAGGGAGTATTTACTTTAATAATTTGGACAAAAAAAAATAAACTCAGCCCACTAGTTTTTTTTTTCATTATGCCCATAATGCACCTCATAACAATAAATATTACACATGAGAATTTTAAAAATTATAAACACATATATTACTGGGGTTTTGTTCAAGGAAATTATTAATGAATAAAATCAAATCACACACACATATTCTGTCTTATAGCCTGTTTTTCTTTACCAATTAAATAATAAAGATACCTATATACTCGAGTATAAGCCAAGTTTTTTGGCACAAATTTTGTGCCGAAAAACTCGGCTTATACTCGAGTATATACAGTAACAACACGAGATATTACAAAATGTCATGTATTTTATTTTAAATGATTCCCTTCAGCCAAAATCACCCTATCTTCCTTTTTTTTTTTTTTTTTTTTTTCCTGGAGTTTAACATTGTCACCCTCAGTGGAGTGCTGTGGCATCACAGCTCACAGCAACCTCAAACTCTCAGGCTCAAGCGATTCTTTTTTCTCAGCCTCCCAAGTAGCTGGGAATATAGACACCTACCACAACAATCAGCTATTTTTTTTGTTGTTGCAGTTGTTATTGTTGTTTAGCAGGCTTTGCCGGGTTAGAGCCCTCCAGCCTCAGTGTATGTGGCTAGCACCCTACCCACTGAGGTGCAGGAGCCACTCTCTTCCTTTTTTTAACCATAAAAGTTTTTATATATAACTTGTGTATGTGCAAGCAGGATTATTTGTCCTGGAGCAAGTGTAAGTTATAGAGAATCAATTCAAGAATGATGAGTAGTTTCCCTGGACCCCATGGACTGTGTCAGGGGCAATGAGTATCCAAGGGAAGGGCTCACCTGTGTAGGACCTGCTCGTTAAGGGGGCTGAGGGACTCAGGCCTGGGGGGGCATATGCATAGGACAGCAATGTGATGAAGGTGAAACTTGGAAAACAATCTACAAACAAGAGCACAAAAGTCCAGTTGGGTGACTTTAATAGCATAGTCCTGAAGTGCTAAGGTTCCACGTGTTGACTGGTACAAGAGAAATCGGGAACTAAATGATTTTTTTGTTGTTATTATTGTTATGTATGTGACTTTGATGGACCTTTACCTGATGGCAGTAATAACGATTTCTTTACCTACGTGAAGAATTGGAAGGCAACCCACTCTACCAGGGAAGGCCACTGCTGAGAAGTATCAGCACGTGTGCTTAGGAAAGGTATACACTTATCAGAAAAAGAGTGAGCACTCCTTATCCTCCATGCCACACTCCCTGTTATTCTAAAGTGTGAAACTTGCACTCTGTATTTATTGGATTCTCTCTTTTCTTCTATAGAGAAAGATAAAAATCTACCATTGACTTCTCTGTTGTGTCAGTATCTGAATAGAGCTCCTCCTATTTAGAAACTTCCAAATACTATAGAAAGAAAATATAAAAGATGAATTAGTCCTTAAATAAATAGTAAAATCATAGCGTCTTATACAGGTTAGGAGAAGTCAATCTAAGCCAATTAAATGCTTTAATATGAAATTAAGTTAAAAATGAGGCAGTATTATTTTCAAGCCCTTTGCACTATTTTAAAATAGGGCAACATTTTTTTTTCTGTGGAGACTGTGATAAAATGTGAGGTAATAAATGGCTAAGAATCATGGGCGATTAGCATATATTTTCCTAATAAAAATGAGTACACAGTCCTTTAAGATGTTTGAAAATAGTTGGTCCTTTTAAATATTTCAAGCTTTCCCTTTCCTTTCACTCTTGTTTATAGAGAATAGGGACATAAACCTCAGCTAAGGCCTCTTTCCTATGTATTTTAAATTCTAAAATATACTTTTTTTTAATTAGGAAGGCTTTTCCACACTCAAAATAATCAATACTCATTAAATACAAAAGCCTTTGTTTGTAACCTCAGATCACTTCTACATTTCCCATTTTCTTGAGTTCTAAGATCCTGCTTCTAGATGCTGTTCTCAGTCAAGTCCCTTGGTGACTGAGGCAAATCCTTTTCAATATAGTATCTTTAATAGGTCATGAGCCTCAGACTTTTAATTCCTTTTGTTGGAGTTTTAGAGGTGAGCAAGGTGAACTTCTTGCCAGCTCCAATTTGTTCCTTGTCTCCGTGTGTGTGCGTGCCTCAGATCAGCATGGCAATAACTCTAATGGGTCAGAATGCAAGACGCCTACGCCCTGTGTCAGGGTAGAGTGGGTGCATTTTTAGCTTTTCCTCAAACCTCTCCTGTGCCCCTGCTACTTTTTATTATTGCCAGCCTCTCTGACATATCCGAGGCTGCCCTCTCATCGGTCTCAAAGTCAACACACGCACCAGGTGACAGTATTATCAGCAAGTTCAGCATCAGCACCCCTCCACCATGGTGTCAGCATCTGACCCTGTGCTGGTTCACAGTGTTATTTTAAATTCAAATGCATTTGTTTCGTGCTGGGATTTTAGTGATATTTAGAGGAAAAATGATCTACTCAAGATAAAAAGGAGTAGCAGACATCTTTCTATTTTTGTGTGTAGATTATATGAACTAGAAAGAAAACTAGTGGGTAAACCCATGTTCTTTAAAGGGGCTAAGTGTAATCCCTTCGTTTTCTGTCTTGGTTTCCCGTAAATTCCCAGCTAACGTTTTGTTTTCCCCAGGAATTATTTTTCTATCTTTATTTCACTTAGGGCTTAAAATCTCTGGATGAAGCTGTCCTTTACCACTACCAAAAAGTTGTTTATAAAACAAAAGAGCTGAGTCTTTAAAATCCTATTGCACCAAGCCTCTGAACGAATTGGTACGCTCCACCTATTTTTTTTTTTTTTTTTCCCTGCCAATGCTTTAGGAGAAACACTGTGAAGTTCTTAATTCTATGAGATTAGCCACTGTAGAGGTGACCTTCTTCTGTGTGGGTAAGTTGAAAGAGTCTTGTGAACATTCTTCCAGTACAGTAACAAGAAATCCACAAATTAATTGGCATCTTGTTGCAGATGCCTTTCACCTGCTCCAAGGGACTGTTGCCCCACTGGAGGACACGCTGTGAAGCACTCCTTTTCCTACAGCCCTATTGTCCTCTCCCCTGTCTCACCTCCTCTGCTTCTCACTTGCTTCCAGGCCATCCTGGTGGGGCTGTTGACAGTATTAGCAAAGGATAAGGAAGAAGTCGATTCCCCGGCTCCGTCCTGCCCCTCTGTCCTGCCTGCCTTCTGTGTGCTCCTTCATTCCTTGGTTAAACAGTATTTATTGAAGGCCTTTATTACTTCCTTCAGGCTGCTATAACAAAGTAGTAGAGACCAGGTGGCTTAAAGAAAAACAGGAATTTATTTCTCTCAGTTCAGCATCCATAAAGCTCAAGATCGAGGTGCCAGCTGATTCAGGTTCTGGGGAGAGCCCACTTTCTAGTTCACAGACAGCACCTCTCTGTGCCCTTTCATGGTGTAAAGGAACAGGGAGTTCGTCAGGCTCGCTTTTAAAAGCACACTTACCTCATTAATGAGAGCAGAGCTCTCATGACATAATCGCCTCCCCAAAGGCCCATCTTGTAATTCCAATGCTGTTGGGGTGAAGATGTGAATGTATTAATTTGGGGGGGACACAAACATTGCCAATAATAGCCTCCTATGTGCCCATAATTAAGTTATGAAGGCCTTTCTATACCCCTAGAAATAAGTACTTTTTTAAGTCAAGAAACATTAATGCACCAATAAAAAGCAAAAAATGGGTAACGAGACATATGGTGTTCGTTTTTTTATATCAGCATTTTAAAATGGAAAGGACATTAGGATGTGACAGCCCAAGAGTCAAAGATAGCAAAGCAGACATGTTCAAGAGCAAAAAATGTAGAAAAGGCTACTCATAAACATTAGACCATATCTGTCAATAGGAGGGCAAGTTTTCTGGGGAAAAAAGTTATTTCCTGAAGATATTTTAGTCCATTGAACAAATTGTTTTATGTACCTGGAATATACCTTGTAAGTCTATAAAGAAATCATTTTAAAAAATGAATTACTACACCCTACCATCCCCAAAGCCTGAGAATAGGAGCAGAGAAGTCAGAGGGCTTTGGTCTGGGACACATTATCTAAGAAGAGGAAGATGAGGATGAGATTTAAATCTCCCCCATGTAGTAAAGCAAATGCAGTGGGGGTATTGGGCACAAAGCGACCAACAGTGCAGGGAAGCGAGTCAGGCAGAGCAACGGCACAAGCCGTGGCTGAAATTCACGGTGCTCTGGAAAACGAGGTAGCCGGATTTGGCCATAGACTAGCACATAAACGAGGGATGATTGAAGTGAGGCTGGAGGCTGCTGAGAAAATGATATTTGAACCTGAAAGACCTTGAGCATGAGAAACAAGATCAAATTTGCATTTTATGAAGGGCACCTGGCAGAAGTGTCCAAGATAAACCAGAGCAAGAAGACTAGAGATAGAGAGAGGAAGAGAGATAAGGAGAGCATGAACTTGGAGACTGGTGCTTCAGAGACCTTCTGCAATGGGCATTTTGCCCTTTCTAATCGATCTTTAGCTCATTCTTCCTCTTCTCTCTCTCACACACATAGACATAGACACAAACAGATTTCCATAATGTTGTACGTCTAACCAGTCATCTCCATATAGAAAATCTTGCAACTTGATTACTTGAGGATACAGTGTTCCTCATAAATAAATTTTATTAAAACATTTTCTAACATTATACCTAATTATATATTTTTACATCCAAAACTATGTTTGGAAAATTTGATGACATTATTATGGTTAAATAAATAATAAGTGGGGATTTGATTAAATACTTTGGTAATATTTAAAATAAGAAAGACACAGGCCAGGAAAAATGAACAGTTAGAAAATTAAAAATTAGTAAAATGGCTCTCGACTAGCGTCTGGTTACTATATGTGTTATGTATACCATGAGTGGGAAAGGCAGGCCTAGATAATTTTTATTCCAGTGGTTACTGATCTGCTTGAGGAACCAAAATATGAAGGAAGTGTCCACAGGCTTACACATCCTGGGATGCTCGAGCCTCTTGAGCATATAGGTTGGTGGTGTTGCTTTTGAACGTCCCACCTTGAGACACATCTGTCATCGCTTGTCATCACAGTGACTTTGCTGCCCATCGCATCTTGCCCAAAACAAGGAGCACTCCCAGTTTAGGAATGCTGAAAGCCACGGGTTTCCTAAAACATCTCCTTCAATGAATGAATACACTAGCTACCACCACATCACCTCCTGTCACCAAGGTGGATCATGTGAGGAAAAGGACCTGGGATGCTTGCCTATGACACTGTGGGCTTGGAATGAACAGATCAACCACAGAATGAGCACACAGGGAAATCATGTGGTCTGATTTCCACTCTGCTGAATACAGGTCATGCAGGTATCGGGTCTTGAGTGATGTAAATTGAGACATGAAAAAATTCAGAGGGATGAATATGAAAGTGGTCCAAAGTATAAATCTCATCAAGGATATTGAGTTGTTCCTATTGGATAAGGGGAAGTCATACAATTAGCTCATTTTTCAAAGATGTAAAATAACTTCTTAAATGAAAGTTGAACATAAACATCCTATTAGATCTCCCCTATCAGATGCATCCTATTAGACATAAGCTCTGCTCCCCTAAATAACTGTCTTTTAATAATGGACTAAGCACAAAGTTATCTAGAAAGTATTTTAGAAACAATCCAGATAATCTCTAAAAAATTGTTTCACGTCAAATTCTGTAATGAAGTCGATTTCCTTCTTTTATTGATATTTCTTGTATTTTTTGCTTTAATGATAAATATTGTGCAATTAATTGGCTATGTTTTCTGATTTTTATCACTGAACATGACATTTAGGTTTTCAATTAACTTTAATAACTAAACATTATTTTAAAATTTTATTAGCTAATAAAATTATTCCTTTCCTGACTGAATAGATTTCCTTTCTTCTTTTTTCTTAAAGACTATTATGTTCATCTCAAATATAAAACACTTGCATGGAAAAAAAGTCAAATGATTGTGTTTCTTCAGGGAGGAGAAAAACAGTTCTATTGAATCCTAAAATTTGTGTTAGTCATCACTTAAAAGTCAGTATTGTCTTAACTCTGCCTTGCGATGTAATTTAGAACAAGGTCTCACAGATAACAGAAACAAATAAAACAGAAAGTTTTATATCTGTAAATTATTTCAGCCTCCATATTAAAAGATAACACAATGAGAGTGATCACTAAGCTGTGTGTTTACTACAAAGCAATGTGAAAATTTTGAGAATGGGTAAATACGCCCATGCATCACTATTAAATTATGCTAAGCAAATGGCGAATAAATGTGGAGGAATAGTATTCAAAAATTATGTACCATTACTTTTAATGAATATATAAAATAAATTAACTTTTAGACATATTTAATGATCTGCATAAATACTAATTGTGTTGCTGCTTAAATAAAGATACATTTTAATGTAGCCTACAGAATTTATAATTTATTTTATTATTTATTTATTATTTTAATTAAATCAAATTATTATGAGGGTACAATTTTTAGTTTACATTGTTCTTACTTCCAGGATAAAGTTCCATTTGTAACAGAGCCCCTCATCCAGGGAGCGTGTTATATACCCTCACAATGTGCACATTAGGTGAGATCCCACCTCACTTCTCTATAATTTATTTTTAAAATAAGCAAAATGAAAAATGTCAAGATATTACATACATTAAAACAAAATATTTTAATTAGCTTTTATGGGCAAAATTGTTACAAACTTGTTAAAACAGAAATATTCAAATGCAAATATAATTTAGAATATCTTTTGCTTTAAATGTAATACTTAATGAAATGATTGTGTTCTTAAACTAACATTTCTTGTTTTTAAATTATAAATCCTTAAAGAACTTTCATACCTTTCTTCTTTATTGAATAATTTATCATTTGTAATCACTTTATACACATTTTGACTAATTTTTCTTATGAATGTCAACCCTTTAAAATTAACAATTGTAATTTGTTTTACAATCTTTTTACTTCAGGGTTATTAATATTTTATATTTATTCTCATCTGGGTATCTGTGAAGACAAGATATTTGTTACCAATGTTGTTTATAATTATTATACCAAAGTCCTTTAATTTGATCTAATCAGAAATTAATGATTTCTCCAAAGGATACATGTTATTTATTGTATTTACAGATAATGAGGCTGAAATTTATTTTACAAAAAATTATATTTTATATATATATTTTTAAATATGTGTTTTGTGTATGTGTACCTTTATCTCACACACACACACACACACACACATGGACACCCTAAAAAATGCTCTTAAATTTGCTTCATATTTTTCCATCATCATGGGTAATTATTCTAAGTTACTCTTTCTAATTCATCCATGGATAAACTATCTAATTTAGTCATTAGATGTCAGTTTTGACTTCATTATATTTTATAGCATGGTTTTAACCAGAATAGGCTTTCATACCATTTTTCTATAGATACAGTGGTGGAAAAGAACTTTTTATTTTTACATCTTGAATACTAAATGAGAGCTGAAGAAAAGGCAAAAGTGTATACTCCACACATTTTATGTACTTCACCAGAAACATCTTGAACACGAAATATGAATAGATATTTTTGTGTTGATGACAGAAACACAATGATGAAAACCAAAATCATGCCCAAGCAGTTTAAGATCTATGGGGATATTGACCATCAAACATGAAATTGCAGTGAAATTCAATAGAGAGCCTTAATGGTCAAATTACGTGGTTTTGCCAGAATACACGGAAGAGTCAGCTAATCTAGAACTGGGGGATTGGGAAGGGCTTCCTGGAGGTGGTGGCTTCTAGTTTAAAACTGGATGGACTAGAAGTAGCCAAGAGCAGAAAGTCAGAGGAGGAGTCGGGAGGAGCAGCAGAAAGCAAAGTTTGCCTTCTTAGGGAGTGATAAAAATTAGGTTTGACTCCTTCTTTAGTCTTATTTTTCAGAAGATATAAATAAGTGTCCAAAGAACAAACATAATCTGCCTTAATATCTGTAGATTTGGGGAAATAGTAACTAAAAAGTCTGGAACAAAGTGCTGCCTCCATTTGCTAACTTGCTACAACTGTCACAGGGTACATGACCTCAATGAAGCCCAGAGGCATGTGAGCTCCAGTGGGTGAGAAACTAAGGGAGAAAATGAAGAGGAAAGGAAATAAAAACTTGAATTTCAAAGTAGTATCCCAGTGCACATGCTGCCTACCTGAGGACAATAATAACCAAATGAAAAGCAGGCATAAGGGAGCAGTTTAAGAAACACGAATAGATTGTCATAAGGGACCTTTATTCTTGGAGTTTAAACTCTATGCCCTCACCTTGCACACTGGGCACTTTTCCTCACCAGGACTCCACTTTTTTCCAAGAGACTGCTCCTGGGCCCTGGGCCTTGGGTGGTGGGGAGGGCTCCAAGGCCTGCCATGGGCTCTTGACTAGACCAGCAGCAAAACAGTTACTTCAATGTAGCAACTGGACAATAGATGGGGCAAGAGGTGCTTCCTGTAGGCAATTTAATGGAAAGAAAAGAAGAAAACTACAGCTGAAAGTAAGTGCCCGCTCAAGTATGAAGACAGGCCCCTCTGAAAGAAGGTTTTACTACTCCAGCACAGCTGAAGGGCTGGGCACATCCCGCTATGGACAGTTACAGGCAGTCACATTTTAAAGGAGAATTAAAATAAAAATAGAAAAGAGGCATAGTCAACAATGATTTTGGTTAAGAGCATAAATATATGGGTGCTCATAAGGACAGCATGTTCCCATTTTTTACTTTTCATGGTGAAAGGTAACAGTGGGCAGTGTGCCCAACACAGTTCTCCATTGACTGGAGATGACTGAAAACTGTTGAACAGGACTGTGGCTGTGAGATTTGTTCCTTGCTGGGCCCCCATGGAGCCATGATCAGATGGACACCAATGCATATGGTTTGATGATCAGGCCAATGATTAGTTCTTATATATCACAGAGGACTGAGGATGAGAAAGTCCATTGAGACTTTCAATTGGGAATTTTCATCTTTATTGGATGTAGAAATAGCTCAATGATTAAAAAAGAGTTTCAAACATTAGAAATGAGGTCACTTTGATTCTAGATTATAGCTTACTACTTGTTACAGAGAGAAACTTTTTTTTTTTTTTTCATCTTTTATGTCTGTTCTCGGTGGGGGACTGAGAAAGCTGTCAGGCATGGAGATGACACGTCTCTGAAGATTTAGATGGAAGTCAAGAGGGACAGATATTCCAGCAGCTGGGCCCATTCTCTTACATTCTCTCACATGCTAAGTGAAAATTGGGAACTCAGCCAGATGAAGCCAGAATGAATTAATCCTATGCAAAACGCTCTTAACAGGACTGCTCTCAGCTAGGGTAAGCGAGACAAGTGAAGTGAAATGAGAAGGGCACAGAGCTTCAGAGAGTTTTCCCAGGAGAGGAATCGACATATGAGATGTTCCAGAAACCTGATGGGTTGGACTTTCACTGCAACAGTGAATGCACATTGACAGTGAGCTGGAGAGGCAGGCACGGGCTTCTTCATGGAGGGTTCTGTACTGTGGGCTCAGCATTAAGCTCCTCATTCCTTAAATTACCAGGAGCTCTGGAGGGGGTCTCATTAACCATTTAGAAAGGTGGGCAGCTGTTTCATTACATAGTCTTCCCCATCTGGTCAGCCTTAGCATCCAACGTGTGGATGTGGAAACCAACAGCTGTAACATTGGAGAATATTAAACAAATATCAGGTGATATTGATTGCATCTGAAATATAAAACAGAAAAATATGAGAATCTTCTTAACCAACCAGAAACAACATTGTTAAATAAACAATAAATTATTTCTATAAGGAGAGTAAATGATCACTGAAAGTATGCAGAAAATACTCATCACTTTAGTGAAAAAAAACATCCAAAACTAGAAAAGGGGATGTGCTAAAACTCAGAGAACGAGCTTATTAAACAACACTAAACATGCAAAGAAAATATCTCTAAAACGTGAGATGAAACAAGCAAATTCTGATCTACAAGTGATATCTGATAAAGATTTTTTGATAAAGTATTAAAAAGTTAGTTCTCAGTTTGTTCACTTGTGATACTTTTAGTTGGTAAAATTCAGTCATATTTACACTACCATTTGAGTAGTTTTATCTGGAAGCATGTAAGACTTTCTAAGCATTATTTATAAAATTAAAACAATAAGCTAGTGTTAAGCAGAAAGTTATACAAGATTTCCTTTTGTTTAACTCTACCCTTTCAATTGCTTTAAAAAAGATGACTAACGGAAACACGTGCAAAATATTAACTATAATCATCACACTTAGTACAATACATTCATAAACACATTATTGGTTATGTTAATTGCATGCCCACACATGCATGCTTCTCTCAACAATGCAGATAAGTTCCGAGCAATGTGTCATTAGGCACTTTCATCTCTGTGCAGTCATTGACTGTCCCTATAGAAATCTAGATGGCATAGCCGACTGCATACCCAGCATCCATGGTACATCACTACCAGATAAGGTAAGTAACTATATTATAATACAATAGTAAGTATGTGTGTCTCTAAACATACTTAAAAACAGAAAAGAGACTCCAATGCTATTACGTTAGAGATTATTTTCAGAAACGTTAAGAACTGATTTTAGTAAGGCCTTGAGTATTCTTCCCTGGAAATTTGCTAATGTATATAATCAAACCAAATAATGAGGCATAATCCAGTGAACATACTGTCATGTTTAAAAGGTATTCAAATGAAATCTTGCTTCATATTTCCTATTTGGTGAGAAAATTAGTAATAATTTGACAAAGAAAACTCAATGAAAAGATATCCCTGTGAAATATAAATCTCCTTTCCCCTTTAAAATCTTCAAGAAAAGTAGTACGCAGACACATGCGTACACACATAAATACACACACACACATGCACACACAGAGCACAGAAAGGAAAAACCTATAAAAGCTGAGTCAGGAAGGCAAAAACCCAGGATGGGCTGAGCTTTTCCAGGAATGAAAGGAAAACTTCATTAGACGATAACTATTGCCAAAAAATATGGCTTAATGTTTAGGAACCAAAAAATAGTTGGCATAAATGCTCTAGTGAGTCTAATTGTGCATGTCTTTTCCAATCAGGAAAATACCTTTCTAAACAACAACAAGAAAATGATATAAAAGCAGAGCTAGTCTTCCAGTGTGATGGAGTAGCAGGTAATAGATTTACTCTCCTGTCTTAACTAAAAAACAGACAAAATGCATAAAACCCAAAATATACAGTCATTTGACAACAGGCATAATAGGTGAGTATTCCTTGAGAGCAGGGAAACAAGGAAGGTGAAACTAGGATGGAGCCACCTGCTGCTTGCAGAGAACCTTTAGGATGTAGTGCAGAGATGGGCACCCAAACAGAGCCTGGAACTCTGCAAGATTTGAAGAGATAAAAGTCAGATTACAGGTCAACCAAAAAAGTCTAGAATCTGCAGGGCAAATTACCAGAAGGAAGAGGATTGCACAGAGAAAACAGATTTGCAGATGGTTTCTCCTTCGAGGCATTTGCACAAGAGAAATAGACATGTCCACACAAAAAATTCTATACAAATGTTCACAGCAACTTTTTTTTCCCCAACAGCCATAAATTGGAAGCAGCCCAAATGTCCATCAAAAGACAAATGTATAAACAGATAGCAGTATATTTATTTCATGCAATACTGCTCAGCACCAACATGGAGTGAACTCTTGATAGAAAAACAAGGAAAACAGGTGAATATAGTGAGCCTAATGGTGTCCACACCAAAACAAATGAAATGCCTCTTAGCACCATGAGCCTGTAAAAGTGGCCTTAACTGGGAATAAAAGTCTTTGTTAATGTGATTATGGTGAGAAATTGGAGATGAGATCATCTAAGATTATCCAAGTAAACCTTAAATCCTCTGACAAATGTTCTTATAAGACATAGAAGAAGAAAAGTCACAGACACAGAGGTGATATGAAGTCAGAGGGAAAGGTTGGGGTTATGCAGCAAAAAAAAAAAAAAAAAAAAAAAAACCAGAACAAAACAAAACAAACAAACAAACAAACAAACAACAAAAAAAAAAACAACAAGAAAAGCCTGGAGCCAGTAGAAGCTGAAAGAGGCAGAAAAGATCCCCTCTTGCCATCAGCCAGTAACTGCTAAAATGTCTTATTCACCACCACTGTGCTACCAAGTGTTATTTACGACCTACGAAATTATTTCACTGAAAAATAAGTGAGACATTATCTTGAAAGGGAATCAGTGGCATTGTTCTATATCTCGTCCCTCTGAAAACTGTCCACTGCAGACTCAGATATATCACCTATTGGCTAAGAGTTAATTCTAATAGAATTAGAATCATCAAGAGCTCCGACCTATTTGGAATGCAGGTTGAGCTAAATCTGTCATATAAAACTCTCTTAACAGCTTAGATGATGACTGAGGGCGAAGGGAACATGGAATAGAAAGTAAAAAACTGAGGTTATAAATAGCAACTCTGTTTAGTTAAATAAACAAGGATTAAATACATAGCTAACATTTTACTGGCAGCATTCCCACTGTAATTTCTGATTTATAAAAAGAGCAAGCACACAGCTCTCTCAGATTAGTTTCTCATAGTCGTGGTAAAAGGTGTGTCCCATGCACCCTCCTCCTAGGGTAGGTGAGCAGACCTTACATCATTAATCCCCTCTAACATACGAGTCTCCTGAAGCCTTTGCATATCGTCCGTTAAAGTGTATTTCAACTTCATTTAGGGAAGGCCACCTTTCAGTTGGTGTTTCAGCCAATCAACCAAACAAGAAGTTCAAGCCCCTTATAACATTCAAACTGCAACCTTAAAACCAGAATTTCTTCTTAGTAAGCCTATGTCAATGAATTTATTTTGCTCTAAATATATGTTTCTTCAACCATTACCCCACATCCTTAAAATCCATTCCTACACATATTCCCTGCTTGTCTATCTTTATAAACTGGAAAAAATCATGCAGTTCCCTTGGAGTGTAATACACCTCCTCATGGATCACGCTTTGTAGTTCATCTTCAGAAAACTGCAGAGACTTAGTTATAGGTCATCACAAAAAAAAGAGCGAAGGGGGGAGGGGTCCTGAGGCCCCTCAAAACTGCCTTAGGTGACAACTACATAAAGAGAGAAGATTACAACACCCTCAGACAAAGCAGGGTCAACCCCTCACATGGAAATGGGAAGACTACTTTTTATTTTTTTGTCAAAGAAGTCTCATGAAAATTTAGGATTTTAGTGTCCCCAGATTCATTCACGAGAGTTTTCTCATATGTCCACATTTCAATTTTAGGTTCTGATCATTTCTTAACCATTGCTCTTATTTTTCAGAGCAGACACCCCCTAAGGTTGGGGATTCATTCTTCTTTTAAATTCATCCACTTGCAGGATGAAGTTTGGGGTCTGGTTTTCAGCAATGTAAGCTCTGCAGCCACAAAAGATAAATTTGCTTCAGGGCAGACATAAAAGCTTTCAAGGCATTTATGCAGTACCTGAGCTGGGAATTTGAATCCCTGTACTCATCCTTTTAATTTATCCCTTTGCCTGGTACAATTAAGAGTAACCAGCCAATCTCATCATACATGTTAGTTTGACAAAAATATTTCAAGGTATCAAATACATACTCATACAAGATCTTGCCTTTTACAAGTATTTGAATAAGAGTATCCAATGATGTTCTGTGTATGTCTATTGTCACGTCATGCCGTGAACTAGTAACCTGTTTTCTCTTGGAAATAGAATCCTTGGTGCCTTTAAATCTAATAAGATAAGAGCACCAATTCCAGAAACCACAGATCAAATTCAGAAAACTGATTATCAACTCTCTGAGTAACAAAATCTATACTAGTCAGTGTTCTATAGAGAAACAGTATAAGTAAAATGTATATGGAGAAAGGGGGAAAGAAGAAGGGGGAGAGCGGGAGATTGGGAAAATCTGAGATTTATTTTAAGGAATTAGTGCATGCAATTGTCAGGAATTATGAAATGTGGGGGCTGCCAAGTATAGAGTTTGTAGGTCTCAAAGACAGGCTGAAGGCTTAAAATTCAGGGGAAGAGTTGAAAATTCAGGTACAAGTTGATGTTTCCATCTTGAGTTTAATGTCCGTAGGATAAGACAAGCAGGTGGAAACTCAGGTCGAGCTATTATATTACAATATGGAGGAAGGATTCCTTCTTCTTTGGGAAATCTGCTTCTTTTCTTATAATCTTGAACTGAGTGGACAAGGCCCAGTTATATTACGGAGGGTAATCTGCTTCAATTGATGTTTACTGATTGAACGTATCAATCACATCTAAAAAAAATACCTTTACAACAACATCTAGACAAGGTTAGCAGAAGACAGCTGAGCACCATAGTCTGGACAGGTTGACACATAAAATGAATCATTTCTTTTTAGTTAAGACAGACCGGATATTCAAAAGTCAACAGCCAGAATTGTCTCAGTAAGGCAAAGTCCATTTTGTTGAGCATAAGAGCAATCTCTAAACATATTACAATGGCAAGTTGTATATGAGCCTATGAGCAAGCATTGGAATGTCTATAGAAAAAAATGAATTTCCACTAAATAGACGTCATCATGCCACCTTAATACTGAGTTTCCTTTTAAGAGGGAATCTATCCATGACTATTCAAATGGGGCAAAACTTCCTTGTTACCAATCCTTAAATTGAAAATTTTTTCCAGTCTCTGATCGTTAAGCAAGATGCATCAAACAGCATGATTCAGCACTTCTCCTGCTGGAAATGTGGATCACCAGATATACTGCTTACAATAGTGCCAACTGGAGCGATTTTCCTCCTCTAGTGTACTTTGAAGGCTTATTAAATATAGTTTAAGTATTGTAACAAGCCACCTGTAACCCACTTCCATTGTGTAAAATATATATTAAACCAGGATTTCTTTTGCTTTCTCAAGCAACTGGTCAGAAAAAAAAAAAAATTCCATGATGTCATTTGTATGAGCAAGAATCAGAAGCAGAGGCTCTAAAAGTGTTAACCATCATTTCAAGCAATTTTTTGCATTCTTAGGACGTATTTGTGTGTAGGCTTGTTTGTATCACTTCTATTTAATCATGGAAATAACTGTGTAGGGCTGCAGATGTCCATTGCTAGGACATAGTGGATTAGAGGGAGTTCATTCATGAAGAAAATTTCAGGTGATCTTCTCACACAAAGTCAGGTAATCAGTCTCAACCAGGAACCATTAGCAAAGCCAAGGAGTCTTTCTCCAGAAGGAAAATGATTATTCACTGAGCAGGGCATGATTTTATGACATAATGCCAGAGGGTCCATACAGCATATTGGATTTCTAGGTAATTGAGCAAACTGATCTAAATAATCTGAAGCATACATTAACTGAAGAAGTAAAAGAGGTTCTTGTCTTGGGACCCACTCAAAGGTGATGATTCTAGGGATTATATTATTAATGGGAACAGCCAGCACACCCAATGTGGAATAAATTCCCTTCAAAATTCATAGGTCCATTAGACATAAGATAAAGAATATGTGATGCAGCAATGTTTCTGTATATCCCAGATCACTGAAACCTCAAATACCTGAGTACATTTTTAGAAGGTTTATCACATATTCTCTTAATCACGTATGTTTCTTATCACAACATCTAGGATACTTGTACTTTATCCTCAACAGTTCCCATTTTAACAAATGAATCTATAAAAGAATCAGTATGATATTCCATGGAAGGATAAGGTGATTATACTATTCAAAAATATTTAATTGTGATACGAAGATAGAGAATTTTCTTAGCTCATAGTGAATACAGGAAAGATGTATAACTATTACTCTAGGTTAAAAAAATTGCTCTTGATGTCTTGTGTTTAATGGGATTTTTTTTTTTTTTTTAAGCCAATGATAAGAAAGGCAGCTCTGAGTCAGGATTTATTTTATCCATAAAAGGAGCTATGTCTTAAATAGTAACTGAAATTTGGGTTATTACCACCTCTTACATAAGACTCACCTCTTACAAGCTCTGGCCAAGCACTCAAATTACAGGTCAATGCTCGAGAAGGATGAGGTTATCAAGATGGCAGAACAGGAGCTTTCTCCCATCAACCCCCTGTAAAAGCATTAATTTTGACAATGACTTATGGATGAGGGTACCTTTATAGGATTTCAGCAAAGTTCCAGCATATCACTGAAGCAAAATATCTGAGAATAGAAGTATTGAAGAGGGTAAGACGAATAGTTTCACTTTACACAAGGGACCATGCCCCTCAGGTATTACAGCTCAGTACTAAAAGAGACTTTGTTGGCACACAGTATCTCCCACAGGAATAAGTAAGAGGCTCATTAGTTAGCATTCACATGAGATGATGCTCAAATGGCTTCTCTGTTCTTCAACCCAGAACATACTGGGCTGGTCAGCAAAGCTCAGTGATTAAAAGAGCCTGGCAGCACCAAAGAGAAGCTACAAAATCTCAATAGACTCTCTCAAGGAGCCTGCCCATGAATGACATTGAATATCCTACCTATGGCTTGCCTCACAACTGGCTGCACACAACTCCACTTCCTATACTCAGTCCAGCTTGCTGAATATGCCCTTGTGGTCAGAGAGTGCAGTTGTTTTGTGCAGACAGCCAGTTTGATGATGCAGGCTTGTAATGGAAGTCTTAGCCATCACTATCAGTCAAGAGAAGGTGATCTAGATAATATGATTTTATACCTGGAAAAACCCAGGTACTCAACCACAAAACTCTTAAAAGTGATTAAGGAATGCAGTAGCATCTCAGGATACAAAATCAATACTCACAAATCAGTAGCTTTTATATTAATATATACCAATAAAAGTCAAGCTGAAAAAACAGTCAAGGACTCTATTCCCTTTATAGTTATGGCAAAGAAGATGAAATATTTGTTAGGGAATTTGCCTAACAAATGACATGAAAGACCTCTATAAAGAGAATTATGAAACTCTGAGAAAAGAAATAGCTGAAGATGTTAACAAATGCAAACACACACCATGCTCATGGCTGGGAAGAATCTACATTGTTAAAATGTTCATATGACCCAAAGCAATTTACAAATTTAATGCAATCCCTATCAAAGCACCACCATCATAATTTAAAGATCTGGAAAAAATGGTACTTCATTTTATATGGAACCAGAAAAACCCTTGAATAGCCAACACATTATTCAGAAATAAAAACAAATCAGGGGGAATCATGCTATCAGACTTCAAACTATACTATAAATCTATAGTGATTAAAACAGCATGGTATTGGCACAAAAATAGACAGGTAGATGTATGGAACAGACTTGAGAACCAAGAGATGAACCCAGACACCTATAATCATTTGATCTTTGTTAAGCCTATCAAAAATATAAATTGGGGGAAATATTCCCTATTTAACAACTGGTGCTGGGAGAATTGACAGGCGTCTTGTAGAAGACTGTCACTGGACCTACACCTTTTGCCTCTAACAAACATTGACTCTCACTGGATAAAAGACTTAAAGCATGAAACTATAAAGATTCTTGAAGAGTGTGCAGGAGAAACACTTGCAGAAATTGGCCTGGGAGAATATTTTATGAGGAAGACACTCCCCACCCCCAGGCAATTGAAGCAATACCAAAAATATATTACAGGAATATAATCAAACTAAAAACTTCTGCACAGCCAAGAAACAGTAATTAAGCAAACAGACAGCCCTCAAAATGGGAGAGAATATTTGTAGGTTATGCTTCTGGCAAAGGTTTGATAATAACCAGAATCCACAGAGAACTCAAACTTATTAATAAGAAAAGAACAAATAATCCCATTTCATTGTGGGCAAGGGACTTGAACAGAAACTTCACCAAAGAAGATAGGCTCGTGACCTAGAGATACATGAAAAAAAGCTCATCATCTTTAATCAGAGAAATGCAAATAAAAACCACTTTGAAATATCATCTAACTCCTGTAAGACTGGCTCACATAACAAAATTCCACAACTACAGATGTTGGTGTGGATATGGAGAAAAGGGAACACTTCTGCACTGCTGGTGGGAGTGCAAGTTAGTACATCCCTTTTGGAAAGAAGTATGGAGAATACTCAGGGATCTAAAAGTAGACCTGCCATTTGATCCTGCAATTCCTCTACTAGGTGTATAACCAAAAGACAAAAAATCACTTTATAGCAAAGATATTTGCACCAGATTGTTCATTGCAGCTCAATTCATAATAGCCAAGTCATGGAAGAAGCCCAAGTGCCGCCCATCGACTTATGAATGGATTAATAAATTGTGCTATATGTATACTATGGAATATTATGCAGCCTTAAAAACAGATAGAGACTTTACCTTTTTTATGTTTACAGCGATGAAGCTGGAACATGTCCTTCTTAGTAAAGTATCTCAAGAATAGAAGAAAAAATATTCCATGTACTCAGTACTATTATGAAACCAATTATAGTCACTCACACTTTCATATGAAGAAGAGATCACAACCATGGCTCAAGATGAAGGAGGGAAAAGAGGGGATGGGAAGGGAGGGTGAATGCTGGGATCACACCTATGGTGCATATACAAGGGTAGATGTCAGATCTATTAATATACAGTATAAATGTCTTAACATAATAACTAAGTAAACAAGATGTGGTATATATTAACCAGTGTGACGTAAGCATTCCTAATTCTATATGAAATCAGCACATTGTACTTCATAAATGCATTAATGTGTACCTGACCTATGTGTTTATGATTTAATAAAAAAAAGAAAAGAATTGGTTTTTAAAAAATATGAAGTCTAACCTTTACCTAGACTAATAAATGTAGGAAGAAGATTGAAATAAAATCAGAAATAGTGTGGCACCTGTGGCCCAGGGAGTAGGGCACCAGCCCCATAAACCGAGGGTGGCAGGTTCAAGCCCAGCCCCAGCCAAAGCTGAAAAAAAAAAAAAATCAGAAATTAAAGAGGAGACATTACAACTGATATCACCAAAACATGGAGAGACTACTATGAATAATATGAATTATTATATAACAATAATATAAATTGAATTACCTAGAAGAAATGGATAAATTTCCAATAAAATATAATCTACCAACACTGAAACATGAAGAAATAGAAAATCTGAACAGATTAATAATGATTAAGGAGATGAGCCCAATGATTATAAAGCTCCCATCAAAGAAAAACCCAAGAACTTTAGGCTTCAATGGTGAATTTAACCATTTAATCATTGGTGAATGAACACCAATGATTCTCAACTCTTCCAACAAACTGAAGAATAGAGAACACTTCCAAACTCATTCTACAAGGTCATCATTACTCAAAACCAGACAAAAAAATAAATTTACATGCAATATCCCTGATGAATATGGTTGCAAAAAGCCTCAACAAAATATTAGCTAACCAAAATCAACAGCACATTAAAAGGATCACATAACATGATCAAGTGAGATTTTCCCCTGTGATACCAAGGATGAATAAACTATGCAAATATATAATCAATAAGTGTGATAAATCAGAATAACAGAATAAGAACATAAAACATATTATCTCAAAAGATGCAGAAAAAGCATTTGACAAAATCTGATATATATGGATCATAAAAACTCTCAAAAATCTATGTATAGAGAAATGTATCTCAATGCAATAAAGATTATCATGAGCTGATAGCAAACACCAGACCAGTGATGAAATGCTGAAAGTCTTCTCTCTAAGGTCAGAAAACAAGATAAAGATGTGATTCTTGTCATTTACGTTTAACATAATACTAGAATTCTTTGTCAGAGCAATTAGGCAGGAAAAGCTTCTTCACCATGAAAAAAACACAATTAACAGAGTTAATAGACAATAGACATCTTACAGAATGAAAAAAAAAATCCACAAACTATGCATCCAACAAAGTACTAATATCCAGAATCTAAAATGAAGTCAAACAAATCAGTAAGGAAAAAAAAAAAAAATTCCTTTAAAAGTGGCAAAAGACCAAATAGATATTTTTCAAAAGAAGATATACAAATGGAAAACACACATGTAAAAAAATGCTCAGCATTACTAATTATCAGGGAAATGTAAATAATTAAAACCACAATGACATACCACCTTACCCCAGGCTGAATAGCCATTATTAAACAAATCATAAAACAAAATGTTGGCACAGAAGTGGTAAAAGGGAATGCTTATATGTAAATTAGTACAACCACCATAGAAAATGGTATGGGGATTTCTCCAAGAGCTGAAAGTACATCTAATATTTAATCCAGCAATCTCACACTGAATATCCACCTAACAGAGAAGAAATCACTATATCAAAAAGCCATCCAGACTCCTATGTTTATTGCAGCACAATGCACAACTACAAAGATGTGGGATCATTCTGAGTACTCATCAACTGAGAAGCAGGTAAAGATAATGTGGTATATATACACCATGGAATACTACTTAGCCATAAGAAAGGATGAAATAATGTCTTTGGCAGCAATTTAAATGAAATGTCCTAAGCATTAGTACTTGTACCCTTAAATCTACAAATATGTAAGTTTAAATAAATGGAAAGACATTTCATGTTTATGCATCAAAAGTAATCAATTTTATCAAAAATGTCCATACTACCTGAAGCAATGCCATCTCTAAGTCCAATTCCAAAATTCACAGAAATAAAAAGACCAACTATAGAAAATCCCAAGTAGCTAATGCAATC
Source organism: Loris lydekkerianus (assembly GCA_963574355.1). NCBI lineage: Eukaryota > Metazoa > Chordata > Mammalia > Primates > Lorisidae > Loris > Loris lydekkerianus. The sequence continues at coordinate 30,048 of CAUYPK010064713.1, forward strand.
TTAAGCAAAAAGAACAAAACTGAACAAATCATACTTCCTAACTTTAAATTATATCACAAAGCCATACTAATCCTGGCATAAAAAAGTATATAGACCTATATGACAGAAAAGCAATCTTAGAACTAAACCTGTGCATATACTATCAATTTACCTTTGACAAAGTCCCAATAATACACAATGGGGAAAGAATTGACAGCTCTTCAGTAAGAGGTGTTCGAAAAACAAAATATCCATGTGGAAAAATAAGAAATTGGATCCTTATGCCTACACAAAAGTCAGCTTCAAATTCATTAATGAATTTAATGCAGTTTTGAAATTGTAATACTCCTAGAATAAAGCATGAGGGAAAAGTTCCATTTGTCTTGGCAATGATCTTTGGATGTGACACAAACACAGGTAACAAAAGCAAAACCAGACAGGCGATAGTACATCAAACTAAAAGTCCTCACAGCAAAGGAAACAGTCAGCAAAGTGAAAAGGCAACCCACAGAATGGAAGAAAATATTTGCAAACTGTATATTCAACAAGAGGTTACTATCCAAAATATACATTGAAATCAAAATTCTTGACAGAAAATCAACAATAACCTGATTTAAAAAATCACAAAAAGACCTAAATAGCCATTTTTCCAATGAATGACTTTATGAAAAGATGCTCAACATCATTAATCATCAGGGAAATGCAAATCAAAACTGCAATTTTATACATATCTTCATGCCTGTGAGGCTGACTATTATCAAAAATTTAAATGCTAACAAAAGTTGACAAAAATATACAGAATAAAGGAAACCGTTACATGATATTGATGGGAATATAAATTGGTAATGCCATGATGGAAAAAAAAACGTGCAAAATCTTCAAAAAATTAAAAATAGAACTGCCCTATAATCCAGCAATCCCACTTGTGGATACAGATCTAAAAAGTAAAATCATAGCTCATTGAGACATCTGCATTCCCATGTTCATTGCAGCATCATTAACAATAGCCAAATATGGAAACAACTGAAGCATACATCAGTGCATAATAGGCTAAAGAAAATATTAGAGATTTAGTTTTATATATAAATAAAATGAAAATTTAAAAGAACGTCTTTTTTAAAAAGAAATAAAACACTTCCATTAAAAAAAAAAAAGGAACCTGGAGTTTTGCTAAAATCAAAAGTAAAATAAGCCAGACACAGAAAGACAGACCCTGAAGGATCTCACTTAATTTTTTAATTCTTTATTAAATCATAACTGTGTGCATTCATGCATTTTGGGGGTATAATGTGCTGGTTTGACATACAATATGGAATGCTTACATTGAACTAATTAACATAACCGTTTCCTTGCTTACTTATTTGTTATGGCAAAAATATTCATACTCTATTCTTAATAGTATAGAAATGTATCATTGCATTAAGTACATTAGGTTGGATCCCCCCAAATACTCTCCCTCCTCCAAGCCTCCCCCACCCCTCCCCTCTCTTTCTTCTTCCCTCCTTCTTTCTGGACTATAGTTATGTTTTACCATTCCTATGAATGTGTAGGTGATTATTTACTGATTTCATAGTAGTACTGTATATGTTGGATACATTTTTTCCCATTCTTGAGATGCTTTACTAAGAATATGTTCCAGCACCATCCAGTTAAACATAAAAGACGTGAAGTCTCCTTCTTTTTTATAGCTGCATAGTATTCTATGGTGTACATATACCACAATTTGTTAATCCATTCATGGGTCTGTGGGCAGCTGGGTTGCTTCCATGACTTGGCAATTATGAATTGGGCTGCAATAAACATTCTGGTGAAAATGTCTTTGTTGTAAGGATCTCACTTATATGTGGAATCTAAAGAAGTAGAACCCATAGAAACAGAAAACAATAACTAAGAAAATGCCAGGAAGGCTATGTTAACCAGTGTGATGAAAATATGTCAAACTGTTTATAAAACCAGTGTATGGTGCCCCATGATCACATTAATGTGCACAGCTATGATTTAATATTAATAAAAAAATAAAAGAAACAGAACAGAAGTGTGGAGGTTAGTGTTGGGAGTGGGATTTGGGAAACTGGGAGATTAACAAATTTAAGTTGAACAAACTTAAAATATAAGAAGAATGAGTTCTAAAAACCTATAGGGCATCATGGTGACTGTAGTTAATAATTTATTATATCATATAAACTGGACATGTGCTAAGAAAGCAGATCATAAGTATTCTCATCACCAAAAAAAAAAAAAGAAAGAAAGAAAAAAAAGTTTAGCAATGCGAGGTGATGAATAGGTTCTTTAGCTTGGTTGTGGTATTCATTTTACTATATATTTTTCACTTGGTTGTGATTTTCATTTTACTATGTATTTTTTTTCTTTTTTTCTTTTTTCTTTTTCTTTATTGTTGGGGATTCATTGAGGGTACAATAAGCCAGGTTACATTGATTGCATCTGTTAGGTAAAGTCCCTCTTACAATCATGTCTTGTCCCCAGAAGGTGTGGCACACACCAAGGCCCAACCCCTCTCCTTCCTTCCCTCTCTGCTTTCACCCCCCCATGACCTTAATTGTCATTAATTGTCCTCATATCAAAATTGAGTACATAGGATTCATGCTTCTCCATTCTTGTGATGCTTTACTAAGAATAATGTCTTCCACTTCCATCCAGGTTAATACGAAGGATGTAAAGTC
>CAUYPK010064722.1:0-37497 GCA_963574355.1 Loris lydekkerianus
TGGACAATAGAAAAAGAAGAAATACTTCAAAATTATTCTACTTCATCTAGATACATCTGATATTAAAATTAGAAAAAATACATTATTATAAAGGGAAATTATAAACATATTACACTTATAAATGAGGATGCAATATCCTAAACAACATATTAACAAGTTGAATTAAAAGTTAATGTTTAAGTAATGTACTTTGGTCAAAATTAAATCCAATTTATGTGAGAATTAGTCACTAATTTTTTTTTTAAAGTTTTCAGTGGACTACCTTCAGAATTTTTTTTTATAGTTAATGGAAACTTTATTTATAAAAGACTCTTAAATTAGTTGTATCATGCCATGCATTCATATAGAATACAGTGACCCTTCAGGGGTGACGGGGGAGGACTTCAGTGGACCATCTTCAGCTACAGCCACCAGCCCCATCAATATAGTTTATTCTGTATCTATTAATAAGGATTTATACCATCCAAGAACATAAGTATAAAACCAAAGCATTACTACTAAATATTTAAATTAATGGTGAAAATACTTAGTATTTAATAATCGAATGTGTCTATGAAACATTAATATTCGCAGTGCCAGGCAGTTAAGCTTTTCCCGAGGCAGTAATACAACCTCAGCATGATCAGCAGAAACGGTGCGGCTGCCTGGTCACGTTGCAACCCAGCAGGAAGCTTCGGGCCAGGCATGTTCCATGAGGTCACTCTGTAAAGTGTCCAGCCTTCTGGACTCCTCTGTCTTTTAGTTACTGACCAACTTGGTACCTGAGTGAGGATTTGAAGGCATAGTCCCCTTGACAAGGGGACTCCAATTTTAATGCACCAGTGTTGTGCCTGACAGTAAGTTCTGCATAAATATTTGCTTAATGTTACTACCTGCTCAGATGTCCCCCTCACCATGTTCCTCATGTTAAACACAGCCTGAACTGAATTCAGGCTCAAAGCCTGTTTCTACACCCACTTATCCCATCTTAATCTCATTATTATCCTCCCAGACGCAGAAGCAAGAGATATCTAAGTCAAATTTACTTCTTACTTGCTTTTATTCACTCATAAATTATTCATTAATTCTACAAATATTGCTGTTAGAAACTAAAATAAGTGCTGGTGAGACAGAGTCAAATAAAACACAGCCTCCGCTTTCAAAGATAATTGTAGCTGGTGGGAAGAGAGACAATACGTCAAGATTTATAGGACAACGTGGAGAGAGCAGCGGCAGGACAAGGGGTCAGAGGAGGGAGGCCGGGGAGGCCAGGAGGCCTCCCAGAGAAGGATGCTCAGTGGGAACTGTGGAGCATGAAGGAGAGGGTGCTCAGCAGATGGGGGAGACAGAAGACACAGGCTAGGAAAAGCAGACAGGGCCCCTTGCAGCACCTTCCTGCCAGGGTGAGAGGTGTTAGTTCACAGCGGCTGAGTGGAGACCCATCACAAGAGTCCAGGGAATGCCTCCCAGTGAAAGTGCCCTGTGGGGGCCACTGCTCTGATCTTACAGAATGTGCAAGGAGTTCGTTCTTCTTTCAGGCGTCCTCAAACTGCGGCCCCGGGCCACATGAAGCGGTGTGAATTGTATTTGTTCCGGTTTTGTTTTTTACTTCAAAATAACATATGTGCAGTGTGCATAGGACTTTGTTCATAGTTTTTTCTTTTTTTTTTTAAACTATAGTCCAGCCCTCCAACGGTCTGAGGGACAGTGAATTGGCCTCCTGTTTAAAAAGTTTGAGGACGCCTGGTTAATGCTGAAAGCTCTGGAGAGCGAGTGAGAGATGTTATCCAGGGTTTAATGCCGTGTGCACACGTGGCGCATGGTATAAAGACTATAATTTACTTATTACGCCCTAGAGATCTAGTGAGAAACCTGGTAAAATTTTTTAATATGGTTATATACACGATTTACATAGCAAGTCTCTTCGTTTTGAACTAACTTAAAATGGAAATGTCTCATTTGTTCTAGGCACTGAGGATTCAGAAGCAAAGAGGAACAGGTGCCTATGATACAATGTGTGAACTATTAACACAAAGACGTGAGCAGGTAACACAAGGGAGCTGGAAGAAAGACTGTCCCAACGGTGGCCTCTCTGGACCTATGTCAAGTCCTGGCAACCTTTTCTCAGTGCACCAGAATCTGCTACAGGGTTGCAATAGACCCATTTGTCCATGGATGATGAATTCTCTCTGACATCTCTGTCCAAATGCAAACTTTCTTTAGTAAAACATTACAAATGTAATCTGAAGCATTTTGTTGGTATGAACATTTAACTGGTGTGAACATTCCTTGACTAAATTTAAAGAAAAATACTGTGATGATACATACATTCACTCCTCATGGGCTTAAACAACAGTTATTAGGTATTCTTACTATACAATTTATTTGCAGAGTATTGATCAAACCAAGCCATAAATCCTTTGCAATAAATTTCATTTGGGTGAAACTCCTCAGAGAAGCATCATTTAAGGTCACACTTTCTATATTATCAATGCATCCTTTATTCATTTAATTTTTGTTTGTTTTTTAAATAGAATTATACGACAAGCTCATTTGCCTGTTATTATCATCCTTTGCACTATTGCAGTAAAATATTTAACAAAATAATCTTTATACTCGGTAATATCTGGAAGATTTAGTTATTTATGTTTCTTAAATAGTCTCCAAAAACTATTACACATTTGGTCCATTGATAATTTTGAAGTCAAAGGCAATTTGCATTGATTGATTGATTTTTTAGGGACAGGCTCTGGTTCTGCCACCTAAGCTGGAGTGCAGGGCTAGCAGTGCAGTCTAGAATTCCCAGCCTTTGAGCCATTCTCCCACCTGAGTGTCCAGAGCAGCTGCGACCACAGGCATGTGCCACCAAACCTGGCTTGTTTTTCAACTTCTTACTGATATGGGATCTCACCATGTTGCTCAGGCTACTCTTGCATTTTTTGTTTGTTTGTTTGTTTAAACTCTAGTTCAAATGACAGCAATTCTTTAAATACATTTATACAAATGGCCAATAAGCACAAGATGCTCAACATGATTAGCCATTAGTTAACTGCAAACACCACCACGGAAGAGGCCACGCCACCCCCACAGGGATGGCAGTACTGAAAGAGATGGATCCTAAGTGCTGGTGAGAATGTAGAGATACTGGAAGATCGGAGAAGCACAGATCTTAATAGCAAATCCTAAAGATTACCAGAATAAGTTTTTAGATTAACTTCCATCTCTTTCAGTATAAGGACTTTTTTTTTTTTTTTTTTTATCACAAATGGTTGCAGACTTCAGTGAGATAAGTTGTGTTTTAATATGCTTATAGGACATATGATAACACTGTACTATAAATTCAGTAATATTTTCAAATACGTATAACTATAGTTATAAGAGCATTTTGTGTCTGGGTATGTTCTGGGTGTAAATGAGAGAGATATTTGTGAGAATTATTTTATTTTTTTTTATTTTTTATTTTCACATATACATGTGTTCATTAGGCTTCCACTTTTTGCCTTCACAAAATTAAAAAGGTTTAAACTTTAACAACAGTAACAATGTTTAGGACAGGGACCAGAAACAAAAACCTCACAAAGAACGAATAGACAAATACATTCAGAAAAGAAGTCAGACGATTGCTGCAACAAAATATTAAGCAATAATAATAATAGTAATGCAAAGAAAGTAACATTCACATTGTCAAAAATAAGAGTATGTCTATTATAGAATGCTTTGACTCTAAGGTCTAGTATAAAGTCATCAATTAACTACTTCTTATTATTTTTTTCCCAAAGAATCAAAGAATAGACAACTAATATTTATAAATAAAGATAAAAGATAATTTCAAAAAAAAAAGATCATGCCAAACCTTATAGACAATAGAAAAAGAAGAAATACTTCAAAATCATTCTACTTAATCTGGATACACCTGATATTAAAATTAGAAAAAAATACATTATTATAAAGGGGAAATTACAAGCATAGTTCACTTATAAATGAGGATACAATATCCTGTATCCTAAACAACATATTAACAAGTTGAAGTAAAAATTAATGTTTAAGAAATGTACTTTAGTTAAAATCAAATCCAATTTATGTGAGAGTTAGTCACTATTTTGTTTCTTCTTTTTTTTTTTAAAGAAAAAAAGAAAAGAAAAAAGAGAATTATTTTAAACAAATAATAATGAGGTAGTGGGGTTAAGGGAGACAAAACATTGACAATGACTTTTAAACTTGAGAGAGAAATGGAATTCAATAAGAACCCAGAAAAGGCAATAAAGTGGATTAGCACATTTGTTATTATCTCATCAATTTGGATAGATATCACTGAGTAAATGCCAGGAGTGGGCCCAGGGGTCTTTTTATTCATTGTCTCATTTAATAGGTGAAAAGGGTATAAAAAGAATATGAGAAAAATAACGTTCCACGTTCACATATGTGAAAGACCCATCCGGTCACAGAAGGAGGAAATTAGGAACAAGGGTCCCGGGGGTCAATATTTGGTTTCAAAGAAAAAGTGTTTTCTGCTCCAAACAAAACACGAATGGTAAAACTTACTGAGGTTTCTTTGGTGGGGAGAGAGGGATAAAGGGAAGTAAGGATGGTTAATAGACGCAAAAAGGTGTTGAGAATGTCTCATCTGCACATTTATAAACTTCCCTTGTTAAGTCTGATGTGTCAGATGTATATTGAGAATATATAGCCTGGGAGAAAGTAGATTCAAGTTAAATAGTACAGGTCTGGCTCATTGAAAATGTTAAGTAATTACTAAATATAAGACTGATAACACCTTCTACTGTCTCCTACACTCCAACATAATACCAGCGAGACGCTGGTTAATAGAAACTAATCTTATGGGCAGCAAGAATATTGGCAAATATCTAGGAACTGCCCATAAAACATACCATCTTTGGAACATAACACATATCATAATTTTTCTATATTTAGGATTTAATTAAGAATGCAAAAATCAAAAAGGTTGTCAGAGGAAATTTAGACTTTTGAATACGACAGGACCACGAGTGCCTGAGCAGCAACACCTCATTGCCTATTTAATCAAGAGGAAAAGAACACATTTGAAACTAAACCCAGCCATACCATCAATAGCTGAACAGAATCTCAGAGACATAGAGAGCAGAAAAAAAGTAACGCTCACTTTCTACAAGATGAAAATCAAAGACAAACGGAAAATTAATGACTTTTCTTGAGCCTATCAGAAAATTGACAATACGGGGCATCGCTGAACTTGGAAGAGAGACACAAGCTGGCAGAAACAAACAGAACAAAAGCATTCGCTTAGGGGCGGACATCACTGGATGAGATAAAATCTGGAAGAGAATTTAAGGTAGTAACTTTGACAATTTGCTAAAAGCTAAATGTGGCCTAGCCCCCCTAGGGGACTGATGTGGACAGTCTTATGTTCCTGCTGACCTTTCCACAAGGATACCCCCAGAGGTCAGAGCAGATCAGGGAGGGGGCGGGGCAGCCCTGAGACTCGGCCCTCTTATCTCTACTTTGCACAAAAAGGCTGACCTTCAGAATGGGGGCAGCGGGCGGGGGGCAAAGGCCTAGGGTGAGGACACCGCAGCTGACAGGAGACAAAGGAGCAGGGTAAGAGGTGCTACACTCACAGGACAGTTTTGAGAGGGCCACATACCCAGGATCCAGGTCCTCAGGACGTCTCTGAGTGTGAAATCAAATCAGAATGTTATGGAGATCCCATTCCCTTTCCCCGAATCCCATAATCCTGCTAACAGCTTCTGGTGAAAAAGACCAGGGGGACACATCTGAAGACCTGCAAAGGGAAGAGTCTCCCGAAGGAACAGCAGACACCAAGGACACAACGCCAACCAGAGAGGGAGACAGCAGCAGCAACGGCAACAGGGTGTCACCAGAGGAGCTGTGAGTTGATGGGACCCACAACAACGGTAACGATGGCAACACCACACTTTAAACCCAACACAAATCCTGACAAAATAAACAATGCCATGCTAAAGGCACAGCACAATGTTCCCAGCTCAGCACATCCACCCCACAACACAAAATTACAAGGCAAACCACAAAGCAAGAACAATACTCTATTGAAGAGCTGACATCATCTTTACAACCAAAATCAATTATGACACAGATGTTGGCACGATCAGACAGGGAATGGAACCAGATTATAGTTAACATGTTAAAGGTTCTAATAGAAAACGTACTGAAGGGGCAAGATGAGAAGGTAATTGCAGCAGAGAAGGATACTATAAAAATGAAAATATTTAAAAACTAAGGAAATTTGAAAATAGGTCAGTATAAGTGACTCAAACTAAAATGCAAAAGAAAAGAGATTTTGATGAAAATAGGGCAGAGCGTGCAGGGGCCGAGGAAGAATATCAAACTTGCTGACATCCATGTAACTGGAACGCCAGGAAGAGAAGAAAAAGAGAACAGGATGAAAGAAATATTCAAGGACTTACCAGAGAAGTAGCTGAGGACTAACCAGAGAAGCTCAGAGATGCCGAACTTGCATCCTCACGGTCTGCCGTGTTGCCTTCCTCAACTCCTTGTGCTTTCATAAAGTGGGGTTAATATGCTGCCTTGATTTCTCTTGTTTTTCATGTTATTCATGACACACTTGTATTTCTTGCACAAGGGAACTAAAAAGTGTGTCATGTATATGGCATGTAGTCAGAATATACATGGATAGCAACTTGTATGAGTAGATATGATCATACTGATTTCCCCAAGTTATTATGTTAATGGGCATCAGAAAGTTTTATTGCCTTTCCTTTTATTAAGAAAACTAAGACACTTGGTGTACAGATTTAGATATAAAATATAGAACAGAATCAGTGGTAACAGCTTGGCCAGACAATAGGAGCACAGCAGAAATCCATCCTGGAAACTAATAACCATCTAGTTCAAGGGCGGGAAGCTATAGAGATCCAGAAGGTAAATGTGAATATCAAGGTTAACTGGCCATTATGACTAAAACTCTTCTGATTTTCAGTGTTAGGGCTTCTTTAGTTTTAGGTGACATAAATCCACCCCAGCTTAGTTTAATGCAAATAAAACAAATTTATTGGCATTCAGCTGTTAGTCATAGAGCTCTGTTGGACCCAGAGGCTGAAACAGTCTCATTTCCTGGCAGGCCGCCTTCCTGTGGTGGCCAAGATGGACACAAGAAGTTGCTTACATCATCCTTCTGGCTACCAACCTCAGGGAATCAAAGTCATATCCCTCCTGGATGCCCCAGAGGATGGCCTTGGAGGAGTCCGATTGGCCCCCCTTGGTTACTGTACCGTGGGTGTGTGTTGCAAACTTCTCCACTTCTGCCCAACTCTGATGCAAGAGCAAGAAAGGGCTCAGAACATTCTAAGCCACATGAAGTGAGCTCTACACAGAGACTGGCTTGGCACCCCGAGGGGGTGGGGTTGGAAGGAGAAAGAACTTGGGGTCCGCCTGAACTGTAGCCACCATAGACCTTGACAGCTTTCCTGGCCCTCAGGGGCTGCCGGATGGAGCACACGGCCTTTGAACAGGCCCCGGAGGAGGCGCAGAGCCAGCAAGGGGCACACAGGTGTGGTGAGCGTCCAAGCCTTTACTTCAGCGACTTGGTCCTCACTCCTGTGCTGCTCTCCTCAGTTCATAGCAGCTGAGGCTGCTTCTTGTAGGGTCTCATTCACCCTAATACCGGCCTCACAGTCTGGCCTCTGTTATCCCTGCTGCAGGGTCTCGGCAAAAATAGTCAGACTTCCTTGCCTACACATGTTGTGACATATTTTTGCCTTGCTCTTTGTTTTATGTTCTTGTCTGTGAATAGTCATTTACATGTCTAAGAGACAGTTGATACATTTTATGTTAGCTTGAGTCCCATGGAGCATTCTCCACTGAATGGTTCCATGTTCTTTTCTGCAAAAACAGACAAGATAATTTTCAGCTGAAGAAAGCAGGGAGCTGCCTGACCAGCTCCCCTAATGTAATAGATAAAGTCCAAATCTTCAAGGGCCAAATTACTCATCTTATTTTCAAAGATTTAATGGCTTATTTTACTAGGACATCTACTGGTGTTTAGATACAGAAGCCCTTATGCTGAATGATTTGAATCCGCCCTGCAGAGTTTAATATTCCCCTCAATGTGGAGTGTTAACATCCTCCTCATCCTTGGAGTTTTATCTTCCCAGATCCTAACTCTGTGGCCAGGGCTGGCACTTTGGCAGAATGTTTTGAGGCACAGGCTGAAAATAGTTGACTTCCCTAGGCTTACCAGGGATAGCAGATGAGTTTCAGACTTCATCTCAACGGCATTGCTACTTTTCTCAGAAGAAAGAGATATCCGACAGTGACTGGTTTTAGGTTTTATAGCTTTTCTGACTTCTAGTGGTACCAAATAGGACCGTTAATGTCTCCCAGACTAACCCTCCAAGGCACCTGCTCAGTGGAGTGGTATCTTGGAGCTCTGTCTTTATTCCTGGACGTCAGTAGTCTGGTTCCGAGCCAGCACAATGCTATGAGCAGAATGGTGAACCGCAGCCCTGAGTGACCACTCAGCATGTCTGGCTAGAGCTACGTAATCTTTTTTTTTTTTTTTTTTTTTTATTAAATCATAGCTGGGTACATTGATATGATCATGGGGCATCATACACTAGTTTCACAGACTGGTTGACACGTTTATATCACACTGGTTAACATAGCCTCCCTGGCAATTTCACAGTTATTGTGTTAAGACATTTACATTCCACATTTACTAAGTTTCACATATACCCTTGTAAGATGCCCCGCAAGTGTATTCTCACCAATCCCCCTCCCTCCCCTCACATCCCCCCTCCCTCACCCCCATTTTCACCTTCCACCTATTCCTATATTGGAGCTGGAACATATTCTTCTTAGTAAAGTATCTCAAGAATGGAAGAAAAAGTATCCAATGCACTCACCACTACTATGAAACTGATTTAGGGCTTTCATATGAATGCTATAACCCAATGAAATCTTTTTCATTTGGAGAATTAGTGAACAAAGATTTTCCTTTTCCTCCATCCCCAGGTAAATGTATCAGATAAGAAACTCGCTAACTCACCACTTCGGTGGTGCCAGGAGAAGGCTGCTTGCTTGGGATCCTTAGTACTCTAAGTCCAGTGGAAAGAGATGCATGAGTTCTTCCTGTGATCAAGAATAGGGTTAGGAAGAGGAATCAAGACAGAGTACTGGGGGGGTTTTCCAATAGGGCCTCCTCTGGGATTAGGGTCTACAGCAGCAATATGGAGGGGAATTGGTCAATTCCTGAGAAGGACTGAAGAATCCCATAAAACTACCTGTAATGGAGATGCATCTATTCAAGACCAGGCAACTATGAAAAAGTAGAACCCAGTAGAAAATCTCTAATGACTTAAGATGTTAATTTTAAACATCTGCTTGACCCAAGAGCACAAAGCCAATTGACAAATGTATCATCAGTTCAAGTAAGAACCATCCTATCCCCTTACTCTCCTCCCACATCCTTCCTTCCTGGTCCACTCATGTCTACTGGAATCATAAACAACAGCTAGTGTGTAAAAAGGAGAAGCACTTGGCAGATAAACCCAGGGGAACGTATCAAACCTCCATTTCTCATTCACAGACTTACTACCTAAGCCAAGCCAGGCCTAGGGACAGGGGAAGAGAGTGCTCTACATTCAGGTCAGAGTCTTAAATAGTATCATTGACTGAACACTTTAATTACTAAAAGTAAATAAACTGTATTTTTACATGTTATTTAAAATGAAAAGTCCTAGACCTACCAGAGTTTTCACTTGGAAAGAAAATTATTTTCCTTTAACAAATTTTAAAATGTTGGTGGGAAATGAAAAAAAAAATGTGCTTTGATTTGTGAGTTGAATTTACAAATTCTGCATATTCCTTATACTAGTTTCATCACTAACAGAACCACTAAGAGAATCATAATTCATAGGCAGGATAGAGACTGCAGAGAAACAAATTTTCCAGAAAATAGAAATCTATAAGCAGAAATATCATCCAGGGTCACCTAGGTATAGCTCTATTTTTCTTTCCCAGATGAAAAGTTCATGTGTATAGTATTAAGTATCTTTCAAGATGTTCAATATTTGGAATATCCTCTTAAGTTGGAATGTCTAAAATTGTAGTGTAGGATAATGGCTCTCAAAGTGTGAAAAGATATAAAGAGATAATCAGCCACCTGGAAACTGGTTAGAAATGCAAATTTTTCAGTCCCACATGAGGCTCACTAAATCAGAAACTTACATAGAAGGCCCAGCAGTCTGTTTGATGAGGCTGCCAGGTGATGCCCATGCAGCTAACATCTGAAAGCTGTGGGTGTAGGAGAGTCCAGAATGCAATTCTGACATAAGCCCCTTATTAAAAAGCAGTAATTTCACAAAATTTTAGTTTAAAAAATCCAGGCATCAAGTATGATATAACTCAAACTAGGAGAACACTGTAGCAAGATATAAATAGGGGTCATGTGGACTCCACTAACAAGCAGAGGAGAGTAAGGGCACAAAGTCATGGAAGAAATTATGCTAGCCTCCTGGGACAAGTGTCTTATGTTCCCAAGCAGTCAGGTAGGACTAAGCTTAGTAGAAGTGCATTCCCTCCACAGATCACCTAAAAATCAAGACCGTGACTATTCTGCATATGCAAGTACCTTAAAAACTTAGTTAAATACTTCACCAGATACTTCTGAGTTCAGGTAAAGCTCAGAAAGTTTTCTGTATAGGAGCCACACAATGGTACTATAGATCAAATGAGCTGGAAGCTTGTGGCTTGTTACACAAATGAGTAGCCGAATTGTTTCTCTGGTGGGATACACAAACATTTATCAAAAACCACACTGGTATGCAAGTAAGTACAAAGTTCTAACTACAGTTCTACATGATGGGGATGAAAAAGCCCCAGATGTTTGGAATAGCAAGTCTCCCCTCAAATCATCCATTTATTCAATCTGCATTTTATGGATACCTAACTACTTGCACCAGCCTCATAATAATATTATACTATTAGGCAATATGTAATATCCCTTTTTACATGTTGAGCACATTGTGCGTATAGGATTTTGCCACTTAATCCTTACGATAATTCATCATGAGAGTACTAGTATTAATTCCATATCACAGAAGTAGCTGACATTAATTAACACCCAAACTCACCTAGCTGGGAAATGGTAGAAACAAGCTGTCAACCTAGGCAGTAAATGTCTGGTTCTTTAACCACCACACTTACATTGCTTCCTCTGATACCTGAGAGCATTTTATTCATTAGTTCATAATAATACATAATATGCTTATTTCACATAGATTATCCTTGTCTGTCTAAAATTTATCAAATCCGCCCCTACCACTACTTAGAGAAATTCGGGTAGGGTACCTTGTAGGAGACCATGCACCAAGCTTGTGGAAGCAATCACCAGCTCGTGAGGGAGGTAATGGGAGGGAGACAATCTCCTAGCTGGCCTAGAGATGTTTGGCCCCCCAGAGACAAGCCCTCAGGCAGCTTCAGGCATTAATAAGTTAAGATAGGTCACTGGTTAGCGAGCAAGTGTTATACATTGGACATTCATGGTGCAGCAGGGTGAGAGTCGAGGCGAAGGGAAAGAGCACTAGTGATCATTAAGCATGTAGTTCTTGTGCGTGGGCCTCCACACCTGTTGTATAATGCTTGAATAAAAGGCCACAACGGAGGTTGCTCAGGGCTCTCCCGGGAATATGGGAAGCCCCCCTCTTGCAGGCTTTTGTACCTTCAATCCGTGGTCCTGGCTGCTTTTATTTGCGCAGTGACAGGGTGCCCAGAGCGGGCACTGACAGTACTTAATCTCACAAAAGTTTTCTTCTCCAGCTCATAGGCCTGTTCTCAAGATTTATATGAAGAATGCAAGACACCTGACACATAGGAGGTTCACAAAATTCTTTGAAACACTTTGAAGTACAGGGCTCTACCACCACCCTTAATTAGTTCTAACTAGAGCCAGACAGACAGGGAAAGTTGAGTGGTGAGGAGACTTATCCTACATATTTCCAACTTGGAAATTGTTGGGCTTATTAGTGTCTCCTGTGAAAAGTGTGGCTTTGTATATCCAGCTGAAAAAGACTCTAAGAATATCAACATATCTGGATCACATAAAGGTACAAACCAAAGCCAGAGGGCTCCAAGCTACTTGTGACCAGCTCAGGCATTCAATCGTAGACTATAATGAGGCTTTATTTATGTTACCTTATTTAATTACCCTGGCAGTGAGCCAGATAGCATTCTTATTATATTATAGAGAATAAAATCAAACCATAGAGAGGTTAATCGATTTGCCCATGTTACGTATTGGTTGAACTGTGATTCAAACCCAGGTTACTTTGAGTTTAGAAGTATATATGATCCTAGTGTGTTATGCTAACTACCTTATATGAAGATATATAGGTTATACCATTGCAGAAACAGACAGCCTTCTATTTTTGGCATTAGTATAAATGATTGCTTACTATAAATGTTAATTGTCCTTTTAAGTTTCTCCCATAGGCTGTATTAGCATTAAAAAAAAAAAAAAAAAAAAAAAAAGAGTTCCTCTTACTGGATAGCATCTGTATGGGACTAGTCTGGTGCTTCCCAATTTTTAGTCACTCCTTTCATATGGGACATCTTTATGACTTGCTTTTTTACCAAGTGACACCTGCAAGGGACCACCATTATTAGCTGCCACAAAGAAAAGGTGTATAAAAATAAATACACACTAAAACAATTACCTTCAATCCTAGCTAGATAACATTCCTTCTCTTTTCGTGAAAATGGAAAGTAAACTACTAATGTTTCAGAAGAAGTAAACAGATGCTCGTATCAACCTGAAACTTTATACCTAACATAATCAGAATGGCTTTATAGTATTGAAAAGGGAATACCATTCAGTAGGTTGTTTAGAGTTATTTACTGCCTTGTCACATCAGTTCAAAATATTGGGAGGAAATTGTCTGGACTATTCTCTACTGATTAATGTACCATCAATGCACATTTGGAGTTTATCTGTAATTGCCTTCAAAATGTTCCCTTATGCCTTCTAAAAATATTTTACCAACCAAAATCATCTTATATGTTGCTGAAGAGCATTTGCTGTGGCACCAGTGGTAGCGCTACCACATTTTAGGAAATAATGAAACAAGACACTTTCAGAGTTCCTTCTGGTCCTTCAACTTCATGGAGAATTTTTCTACTTAGGTCTTCAGCAATCCACCTTTCCCATAAATTAATGTACAGTTAGGCAGCACTCCCCAATGCCGAAGTGTGTCATAAATCCTGGTAATGTATAAAATAAAACATACTTTACCTCCATTCAAAGGTACATGAACAATCAGAATATAGGAAAGGCAGATTGTCCAATTCACTTGTAACTTTAACAGTTCCCTGAAGCTGAATGTGTCTCCAGTGACTAAGAACAAGCACTGTGGAAAAAAAAAATCTACCTGTCAAAAGAGAACACAAATCACATCATTTCAAAATACTGAGAGGAAATTGTCTGGGCTATTCTCTACCAAGTAAAGTGCACCATCAGTTCACATCTGTAGTTTATCTGTAATTGCTTTCCAAATGTTCCTTTCTGCCTCCCCAAAATATGTATCTAAAAGAAATAAGATAGACAATTCCTAGGAAGAAATAAGAAGCTATACAGCAAAGGAGTAAACCTATATACTTGCACCATTCCAGCATTCCCCCAAAACCATGAACATTAAAACAATGAATAACATATTGGAGAAACTGATGACAAATCAGACTATTTGACAAGAGTCTGTAACAACAGTTCTCTGTTGATTGGCCTCACTACAGTTGGGCAAAATCTAGCATTGCCAATGCTAGTGGTTTTCAGATAAAAGTTTTCTATTTCCAATTACCCTCCTTTCAAGTAAAAGGGAAATTTTACTTGAAAAATTCATTACATACAATTATCATCTCCATAAATTTTGCTGTCCCTTTCATAGCCTTGAGAGTCGGTAGAGAGAAAGCATAAATGATTTAGTAAAGCAAGTGACCAAATGTCATGTTAGTTTCAAGTTATATCAGAAGATATCTTGCTGAGGAACCAGAGATGATAACAGAAAGGTCAAGGAGAAAATCCTTGAAAGGAAGTAAGTCCCTCATTTCTAATATGACTATATGCTATCCAAACTGGGATGGATTTATAAAGTGAATAGGGATTATGCTATATAAACAGTGGCTTAAAAAACAATTATTATTTCTCTGAGTCTGCCTT
Source organism: Loris lydekkerianus (assembly GCA_963574355.1). Lineage (NCBI taxonomy): Eukaryota > Metazoa > Chordata > Mammalia > Primates > Lorisidae > Loris > Loris lydekkerianus. The sequence continues at coordinate 14,186 of CAUYPK010064722.1, forward strand.
GGCTGGGAGTTGACTGGTCTTAGCTAGGCTTGGCTGGGGATCCTCTGCTCCCTCATCCTCCTCCTGGGATCAACAGGATGGGCTGGGCATATCTTTCTCATGGCCATGGCAGAGATTCAAAAGTGAAAATCCTATTATACAAGTGCTTTTTAAAGCTTCCATTCAAATCATCCCACTTGACTAAAGAAAGGCACATGGCTGAACCAAGAATTTAGGAACAGAAAAAATGCATTCTCCATCTCAATAGGCAGAACTGCAAAGACACATGGCAAAGAAAGTGGAGGGAGAGCAGGAATGGCCCCATTTCCGCATGGGGAAAGTACTGGTGCCATGAATGCAATCTCACTCAGGATGCAATTAACAAACGAACTCATCCTAATTTATCTGCCTCCCCAAGTGAGTCCCTACTGAAGAAATATTTATAGTGCCCAACGATTCCCTCAGCTGAAGTTTCTTAATTAGAAAGTCAGGAAATGAGTCATAGTCACCATAATGACCCTTGCCTTTTCCAGCTAAGGTCTACCCACTCCTCAAATACCTGCAAATAACAGGCAACTTCATTAAATGTGTGTTTTATGTAGAGTTTGACACAGCCTGAGTGCAGTCAAGGGCCAATATTTTACATATATGTCAGAAGATAACATGAATGAAATGCCTCCTATCTGCCAAATTTCCCATCTATGTCATTTTAAATCTGCATAGAAATCCTTCAAGATACATTGGTCCCCACTTTGGAGATGGCTACATGAGACTACAACGGGTCAAGTGCTTTACCCAAGAATTCATAACTGTAGCTAGAGAGACAAGAAAGAGTCCAAATCCTACTTGTACAAGAAGTTTCTGATGCCTCCATTTAACCTAATTGGCAGATCCTATCTCTAAAAATGATATTTAAAGAACCAGATCATCTAACATCTATACTTCCTTCTCAGCAACATATAATCCCAACTGAGTCAGATTTTTTCTTCCATGAGGAACATTCTTTTGTTTAGGACATATTTTTACTATTATTTATATTTTAGCAGCAAGGTACTTTTAGCACATATCTCTAAATATGCTTAAATGTGATTTTAATTTAAGCTTTCATAAGATAATAATCCAAGTAGTAGGAAAATTAAAATTAAAAAATATAAATTAACTTCACAGATTTCTATGTTCATTGAAGGTATAACACATTATATGTAAGTAATGTGTTATATTTAATATATGTTATACATCATACATTACATGTTATATTTGTGTTACCTTCTATAAATTACAGATTAGAATGTCAAAAACATTTTTTTATAGTTGCACTGCAAATTAAACGATATAATATGCCTAAAAATACTAGCACAGTGCCTGGAACATAGTATTAAATGGTATTAAATAAAATTGTAGTTAAATGTGAAAGGCATTTAGTCGTCATATATTCCATGCAAGGGCTGCATATGCAAAGCTACCCCCCAAATCCAGAAGGAGCCAAGAAACCAAAGAACCAGGCAGACAAATCCAGTTTGTCAATAAAGGGTAATTTATTGGGGGAACTTACAGACAAAAATGTGGTCTTAGGCAGACACAAAACTGGTAAACCTCAGCACTGTTACCCCCAAGACACAGGGCTGATAGACCATAGAAAAAAGATATCCTGCTCAATAGAGAAGGTGCAGGACAATCAGAGTTGACCTTACAGGAAAAGGCAGGAATGCTATGAATGTCATACCTCGTAATTTATGCATTAATATCAAAGTTGTCTTGACCTAAGGTCTGGATTTACAGTAAGCATATATTCTTTCACAAAGAACTGGATGAAATGGAAATCTTAGAGGCATTCCTGGAACTGTGGTTAATCAGAAACCAATGTGGCAGATTAGCATCCAAGATGGAGCTACTTTGGGATCCATACAACATAAGAAACACTTCCTTTAAGCCTTATCTCAGAGGTTAAATTTCTACTGGCTGATTCATTCACCTCAGATCAATATGTTGATCAACAGGACATCCCCTTGACCCAGACATTCAAATGATCTCACTCTCATTCATACTGTGAGGGAAAAGAAGATGGTCTGAAGAAGCTCCTTAGAGTTTTCAATCAGGTAGACAAATTGAGAAACGTGAAGTGGATCTCAAGCCACACCTCACATGAAATTTACAAATAGCACCATTGTATGTAATCCAGATGAGGACTAGGCAGACCCTACCCTTTGGCTGAACCTCCAATTCCAGGGCTGGTAAAAGAAAAGCATTTTCCAGTCTGGGCATGGTGGCTCATGCCTATAATCCTAGCACTCTGGAAGGCCAAGGCCAGTAGATTGCTTGACCTCAGGAGTTCAAAACCAGCCTGAGCAAGAGTGAGACCCTATCTCTACCAAAAATAGAAAAATTAGCAGGGTGTCATGGAGAGCACCTGTAGTCCCAGCTACTTGGGAGGCAGAGGCAAGAGGATAGCTTGAGTCCAAGAGTTTGAAGTTGCTGTGAGCTATGATACTACACTACTCTACTGAGGGCAACAGAATGAGACTCTCATCAAAAAAAATAAATTAATTAAAAAAAAAAAAAAAAAAATATATATATATATATATATATATATATATATATATATCTTAGAGTCTCACTCTGTTGCCCCATGTAGAAAGCAGTGGCATCATAATAGCTCACTGCATCCTCCAACTCCTGGCTAAAGCGATCCTCCTATCTCAGCCTCCTGAGTAGCTGGGACTACAGGTGCTGGTTCACCATAAGCATCTAATTTTTCTATTTGTATTATAGTAGAGATGGGTTTCGCTCTTGCTCAACTGGTCTTAAACTCCTGAGCTCAAGGAATTTTCTTCCTTGGCCTTCCAGAGGGTTAGGATTATAGGCATAAGCACTACACCCAGTGAAAATAGATCTTCAAACTTAAATTTTCACAGTTTTGTTGAAATTATGGAAATGCTTTTGAATCACTTTTTTTTTCTTTTTAAAACATTTTTTCAGAATATTATGGGGGTACAAATGTTTGTGTTGCATAAACTGCTTTTGTGCTATTTGAGTTAAAGGTAGCACTGTAACTTGTGTGTCATATATTCTGATAGATGCATTTTAGTTCTGAAATTCTTTCTGCCTTCTTCCCAAGTACATTCTAGAAATCACAATGATTGTGCAGACTCCAGTCCCTGCAGAGACAGCCTTACTCCTGCAAGAGGAAAAACACTGGGTTCAGAAACCATAATGTGACAATGATCATGAGGGGCCTTTGAGATGGAATGTGGTCAGGAGAGGTATTTTTAAAAAGAATTCATTAATTGACTCTATTATTGGCTTCTGCTTCTGCAAATAGTTTTCTCCCACTAGTGAATAGTGTAGGCCACTCTGAATAGTGCTTGGTGGAAGACAATGTGTAATACTGATGAACATTGTATATCTATAGCTAAGCAGCCTTCCCTCATGCCAGTAGTATCAGAAACCTCATATTGTCATTAGGATTGGGCGTGAAATTTATTGTCTTTTAACATCTTCTCCCAACACCTATGCCTTTTCTTCTGCTCTGCTCCACTGTCACTTAGCTCTGCAATTTCCCCAGCATTCCCCACCCCCTCAGCCTCTCTTCCCTCTGTGATTCCTCCTCAGTTATCCCCAATTACTTCCTCATACTGAGAGGGCACATAGTGAGAATAAAATGGAGTCAGACAGGCTAAGGCCAACATGACACAACTAGTCTGGGGTCAGTTGAGGATTTCCATTTGAAATCAGTTTCATAGACATAAAAATAAGACAAATAAGAGTGGAGAAATATAGTAGAGACAGATACTCCCACAACTGTTTTTTAGCTATTTGTGAATTTAGAATGCTCTTTGAAACATACAAGCAGGCAAACAGGCCAACTCAGGTATAAGTAATAGAGATAATAATCTTGAAAGAAACCTGGGAGGTAGTGACTCACTCTGGAACAGGTTAATGTATATTTGTTTCAATTAGGATTTTCTTTGATTATTCTCTTGGTTATTGTATTTAACTTACCTGTGTGTTGTTGATCACATAAGTATAATGTATTTTTAGTATGCTTTGAAATTATCCCCTATATAAGTTGTTGAAGTTGAATAGGCAGAACAGTCTTGGAGAAGCTACTCTCACTGTTCTCTAGAATCGCTGGAGACAAAGTTTGGTGAACCTATCCCTGCCTCTGTGTATTGGCTGACAGTGAAAGGAGGTCAGACTCTCTTCATCCTGTAATAATACAGCTTCCCTGGTGGGTCATCTAGAATAATGACAGTTACCCAAAGCACATACTTTATGCTGTCTCCCAATGTCCTTCCCAAAAGGACCCATTTCTGTTGGGTTGGTATTCTCCAAAGCCCAAACATCCTTAGAAGTGCTTTGTTGTGCCCACTGGTAGCCTCTGAAGCTAAGCCAATACAGAATAATGTCTCAGACCCTATGCACTCAAATGTCTTTCCAGAAGACTCAGAAAGATGCACAAGTCACTCTGTGAGGAGATGGGGAAGGTCCAGCAAATTCTAACCCCTGCCAGTGAATGGAAGGAGGGCCTAAGCAACCCACAGTGCCTAACAAATTAGTTCTGAAAGAGCTCAGTAATCATGTCAAGGCTTTCCAGGACTCTGTCTCTCATCCCTCTTGACAGTGAGTCCTTTGTAAGGAGATCATGACTGCTTACCGAGTCCTTCACACATGTGCATGTCTATTTTTACTATTGCCAATTTACCACAACTTTAACTTAACTATAGAAAAGAAAGGTAATTTGGGGCACCTTGTTTTGCATAAGGAAAAAAATGATTTGCAGTTTCAAAACCATGAAAGAATTATTAGTCTAAGACCAAGAAAGGTGACTCACACCTGTAAGCCTGTACTAGCTAAGGGTGGGGAGGAGGATTGCTTGAGGTCAGGAGAAGACCAGTCTGAACAACAACAATACTGTCTTCCTACAAAATATAGAAAAATAATTACCTGGGCAAGCTGGTGTACACCTGTAGTTCCAGTTACTCAGGAGGCTGAGGCAGGAGGATCACTTGGGCCCATTAGATGGAGGTTCAGTGGGCTATGGTGTTGCCATTGCATTCAAGCCTGGGCAACAGAGCAAGATTCTGTCTCAAAAATAATAATAATAGAATTATTAGTCTATGCTATTAAATGAAATAATCTCTCTTTGGTTATTAAATTCTTATTTATCAATTTCTTCATTTCAAATACAACTTATAAAATGGGGCAAACTCTATACCAGTGGTTCTCAACCCTCCTAACACCTCCTTTAATACAGTTTCTCATGTTGTGGTGGTAAAATTATTTTTGTTGCTACTTCATAACTGTAATTTTGCTATTGTTTTGAATCATAATGTAAATATCTGATATGCAGGATGTATTTTCATTGTTACAAGGGAGTTGCGACCCACAGGTTGAGAACTGCTGCTACTCTGTATTAATGAGAGATCAGACAATTAAGTTCATGAACTCACCATAGAAGAAGTGCTACCCTACCTCATTGCTGAATATCACTATGATCACCTTCAGAGTTCTCCCACTGGGAAGCTATGCACCAATGCCAATGCCTAGTTCATCCTTCAAAGCAATTTTGGAACTCTTTCTGGAATGGCTGTCAGAGCTGTCATCATACGAAGTCTGACAATTAAGTTCATGGACGTGTCACTGTGCCCTTATGTTGGCAGCACCACACAACTCAGTAAGGTTTCATAACCTTGGTAATTTAGTGTCTCACAGTTGTGTTTGTGTCAACACAAACACAATGTGGCAGTGTCTTGCTAAGTGGTGTTCATTGTGTTTGTTGCATGTTTTTGTGTGCCATAAGATAACAGTTCTGATGGTCATTCCAGAAAAAGAGTTCCAAAATTGCTTTGAAGGGTTGACTAGGCATAGGATTGGTGCATAGCTTCCCCAGGGGAGTACTTCAGAGGTGAATATAGTGATATTCAACAATGAAGTTATGCAACACTTTTTCTAGGATGAGTCTTGAACTTAATTGTCTGAACTGGTAGGTTTCTATTCTGTCTTTTGAAGTCAAAAGTCAAACTCCCTGTCTAGTCTTTCTGCTAAACAATGGCCCCCCAACCTATTCTAGAGCACCTGCCATGCCACTGTCCAGATCATCTTCACACAAAGCAAATCTTAAAACACCACTGATGCTATGTGGTAGGCAGAATAACGGCCCCCCAGAGATGTTCATGTCCTGATCCCCAGAATCTGTGTGTTATCTTATATGGAAAAAAGGAATTGAAGTTGGAGATGGAATTAATGTTGCTAATAACCTATTTTTAGACAAGGAGAGTCACTTAGATTACCCAGGTGGGCCCACTTAAGTCACAAGCACTCTTGAAATGGAAGATGTGGTATAAAATATGATTGCTTTGAAGATGGAAGTTGGCTCTGAATAAATGGTTTCTGTTAGGGTAAAAATCTTAGTTGGTGCTGCACGTGGGACAAGAAAAAAATTTCTGTAGAGAAAGATTAGGATATAAATGTATAAGTTTATTTTCTATTTCAGAAGGAGAGAAGAGAGGGAAGAGAGTGGGGGAAGAGAGAGAGCAAAGAACAGAGAGGTGGCATGACACTCCAAAGAAAGAAAAGGAAGAATGCCCTCTGTTGACGTCAAGTGGCCAGCTGAATTTAAGCAGGACAAAAGGTCAAATTCACAAGGTATTGTGAAAAGTGGGACATACTCCACTGTTGGTTCTGGATACTCGGGAACTACCCCAGGCTTGAACAAATTCTGCAAGATAAAGGAACTGATGAATGTAAAGAGAAGAATTTACATTTCCTTTTGGTCTTCTGGGCTTGGGAAAACAGAAATCCACAGGAATGGGATGTGGGGGTGGGGGTGGGTGGGTGGCTACCAGCAAGGGAAAGAAATCAGGCAGAGAGAGAGATTTTAGTCCATATTGAATAACTATGAGTTAATAATTTTTTTTTTATTATCCCACTATAAAAACTGATCTTCCTTACAGTTTCTAGAAGCCAGAAAGAGAAAGGAAAGAGATTCTCCCCTAATGTATCCAAAAAGACCATAGTCCAACAGATACCCAGTAAGGCTGGTGTCACACTGATCAACAGAACTGTAAGACTTTTTCCCGACCTTCTCCAGGGTTGTTTCCTCCTTTTCCCATTTCCCCAGCAAGACATTTGATTACAGCTTGTGTCTGGCACTAGATCGTAACAATCCTGAGAGCAAAGTTTCTGTGATCTCTCTGCTACCTCACCAAAGTCAGTCTTCTGAAAATATTTAAGGATTTATTGCATTTGAAGTATAAACAGCTGCCCTACTGTATGAAATCTTAAAAAGAATTAGTTCACCATGTACTGAACACATTGCAGCTATGCTTATGGGAGATGATATTCCTGGCACTAAATTACCTCATTTGAATTATCTCATAAATACAACTCAAACACAGCAATGCTTAAAGACAAACACTGTTTTTTACTTCTAACAAAATAATTTTTATTCACCAAAAAAATTCATTACAAGAAGAGTTAAGTGATATCCTTATGATGGAATACATAAACAAGCTAATCTTTATAGTTGCTAAGAGCATAGTGATGCATTTAAATCCTCCCTGAACAAATTGGTATATAAGCTGCACAAATGAATCACTTCTGAATAACTGATACTATGATCAGCCATCATTTCATTCAACTTCATAAAATGAAGCTTGAAAAACCACACTGAGTGAGATCTTACAACTTGAAAACCCTTACTTATTATTTTTTTCTACAGAATATAGCTCTATGTTCCTGAGCTAAGGAAGGTCAAGTGCAGGCGAAAAGATTCTGGAAATTGGTGCTCTCTGAGCTGCAGATCTACCCCCAAGAGGTCACACCACCTGGGCATATGGAGGGGGCCTGTGCTCTCTGCCTGTGAGAAGGAAGCAAGGGGCTAAGTCCTATGGCAGATAAAGGGCCAGAGCATTCTTCCTGCCCTTGATCTTCCCATTACTCTTCTGGGGTGACAACAGGATTCAGAAGGACCAGGTTTTTTGACTTCCTGGAATCTCCTCCTTGGTCCAGCATTCAAGCCAGGAATGATGGTGAGTCAGCAGGCTGCCCAGGGGCTCACATACTACCTGCCAGTCCATGTCCAAACAGGAGGCAGTAATAGAAATGGGAGAACCCCGCACAGAAGCTACTGAGGATGTTGGCTGTGTTAATTGAATCCTTGAGATTCAATTAATTTTTAAAGAAAAATAGTCCTAGACAGAAATAGAATAGAGATTGCACACATTCATAAATTTATCTGACTCCTAACAAGCCTAACTTGTCAAGGGTGATGCAGCTTATATGTTAGAAGTATAATTAAAAATTGATAAAATGCCCATTTTATCACACTATGGTAATTTTTATTGCTTTCCTTAAGTGTTTGAGATTTTCTGGAGTGTACTTGCAGCATATATAGTTATACAGTAAAAGTAATAAGTTATGAAGCCCTGACAGTACTTCAGAAACACTCAGTATATGAACCACTTGCTCAAGCTTAATCTTTCTATGTGTTCTACATTCTGCACAAGAGTGAGCCTGAAGCAGAAACAGTGAAGTGGAAAAAACTAGATTTTTGTGATTTCCCACTCACCTTCTTATTGACCTTTATTTCTTTAACTAAATCTGTGACAGCTATTCTCAATCAGGTATAGACAAGGCTAAAATGTTAAGTTCCCCTGAGATAGGGCTCAAGGTGGTCTTGTTCACCACTTGCTTCCAGAAGTGCCAGACACACTTATGGCTTAAGAATATGTTTCAATGCTCATGCATGTAACCCTAATATTTTGGGAGACTGAGGGGGTGGATTAGCTTGAGCTCAGGAGTTTGACACCAGCCTGAGCAAGAGTGAGACTCAATCTCTACTAAAAAGAAAATAAATAAATACATAAATAAATTAGCTGGGTGTTGTGATGGGTGCCTGTAGTCCCAGCTACTAAGGAGACTGAGTCAAGAAGATTGCTTGAACGGAAGAATTTGTGGTTGATGTAAGCTGTGATGCTGGGGCACTTTACCCAGGGCAACAAAGTAAGACTCTGTCTCAAAAAAAAAAAAAGAATATTTTAAAATAGATAAATGGCAGTAAACAATAAGAGGCCCCATCAAAGAATATTAGTATTTTAATATATAATTTATTTATAAAGACTATAGTTATATACATCTGCATTTATGAAATTTGTATCACTAAGCTTTCTCATACAAAAGAAAAATCATCTCTTCCATATTAAGACAAGGAATTTATTTATAAAATTGTAGATCTAATTCTGTGAAATGATTCATTAGAGAAGTAATGAAAGCCAGTTTGGTTTATAAGCCAGGGGACATCCACAAAATTACTTTGCAGTTCAACCAGCTAGCTTGATTTAACCCAGGTTTAAGTGAGAGTGATTATATTGTCATGGTGATTAAGTAAAATCATCTATGCAAAGCACATGACACAATATCTGGAAGGTAGTCACTAAACACTGACAATAGCAACAGTGAGTCTAAGTGTTATTATTAGTGTTACTACATAAAGATTTTGAAAATATAGCTTCCATCTCAGACTATGCCAACACTAGTGAAAATATTTTAATTACTGCAAAAATTAGTGAGCTTCAAAAATGATTTTACTTAACCCATAATTCCATCAACTTGACAGTCCTTCATTTCCAAAGTCTCTCTGTGTTTACCTGTCAATCACTGACTCAAGTAGGTGCTTAAAATGCCCCCACAGGCAGAAAAGGTGCGGGCAAAGCGTAACCCTTAAGACTGAGAACATCACCAAGGAGAATTTTTCTTATAGAAATGTTCAAATAAGGACAAGATATCCCCTAATATGTAGCAGACTGGTTTACTGCAGCATTGTCTATCATAATAATTTTTAAACTAGAAGGTTATCAATAAGGGATAGAGAAGTCATTCTGAATCCTTTCTATGTAGCAGGGTGCAGCTGTCAGAAAGAATGAGAGAAATTTACACATGTACTAACATGGAGAGATCTCCAAGATATAGATGATGTAAGTAAAAAAAAAAAGAAAAAAAAAAAAAACAAAGAAGTTGGGGAATAATGCATAAAGGAATATTCAATTTATACTAAAACACAGCCAGACAACATAGAGATATTTGGACAAATATAAAAAAAATACATAAATACAAAATTGAAGGACTTGAAACATATCCACTGATCTACTTATCCCTGGAAGAAAGAGGGCAGGTAAGTAAGAAAGGGCCTACACATTTTACTGTATATATTCAGATAATCTTTGATGCTTTTATAAGAATGTGCTCATGTGTCTACAAATAGATAAACTAATAAAATAAAACAAAATATTTAATACTTGTTATGTGCAGGGCGCTGCTCCTCATTGCCTCTCTCTGAAGTGAGAACTCTCACATTGTACAGATAAGAGAATTAAGTCACGACTAGGTTAAGGGACTCTCCCAAGAGCCCACATTTAGTGAGTGATGGAGATACTAAGGCTCCAGAGTCTTTGCTCTTAATCATTATGCTATATTACCATTTAAATAATGAAAACAAATCAAATCCATCATTTTAACCAAACAAGTTTAGTAAATAAAATGAAGAGGTTGGATTAGGAGGGCTCTAAGATCTCTTGAGCGATTATTAATAAGAGTGTGAGATTCGAGGTCAGGTGGCCTTGAGTGCGAATCCAGCTCTTATACTGACACTCGACTGTGGCTAGTTGACCACGTCCCCAATCTGTAGAATGTGAACAGTAGGTACTACCTTGTAGGGTTACTGTGGTAGAAGGAGCTAGGCCTGGGGCAACCTAAGGAGCAGCTTCTAACAAGTGTGTAGGAATATTATCACTTTTCCCCCATGATTCTAAAATCCCAGGATTCTAGTTTTACCTGCATATTTATGGAGTACAATATATTCCCAAGTTCTAACTGAGATTTCTTTGGAGCGTAGTCATTCATATCAAACTACTCACTAGACACTTCCACTTGGATGGGCCAAAGACCATTAAAACTCAGTCTGTTAGAATACGAATCGTTACCTCCTTTGTTTTCCTTCAAAGCTGGTTTATTCTCAGTGCCCCCATTCTTCATAACAACAAAACCCATCATTTTCTAAATCAGAGATACCAGAGTCTGCTCACATTCAGTCATTTCTGTGTATGCCACATTCTAAATACATTTTGACTGTGCCCCCCTTTCTCCACCTTGATGGTTGCTATCTTGATTGGGGGCTTATGGGGGTCAGGATTCTTAGTTCTTTGAAACCAGTTGACCTGGTTCAATTACTAGGCTGAGCTAGAAAGTTTAATCGAGGCACAGTGGTAATTGAAAATGATAATGAATGGAAATTGGAAATAAAACTGGAGCAGCACTGGCAGCGTGTATAGAGAGCAAAGTAACTTGCACAAGTTTTAGACTAACAAAGATAAATTTTATTGAGGAAGAACAAAGAGAAAGTTTAGAGCACTTCCAAAGAGAGTTGGAAGTGGGTCCCTTTTATGATGGATGGGTGAGAGAGATGCACACAAGGGCATTATGGAGGTATACTTTCTTGCAATAGGTCGTAAGACTTTTTTTTTTTTTTTTTTTTTTTAGACAAAGTCTCATTTTGTCACCCTGGATAGAAAGCCATGGCATCATCATAGCTCACAGCAACCTCAAACTCTTGGGCTTTAGCAATCCTCTTGCCTCAGTCTCCTGAGCTTAAGCAATCCACCAGCCTCAGCCCCCCAGAGTGCTAGAGTTACAGGCTGAGCCACCATGCCCAGATGATTTTAAGTCTTTCATTGGTCTTCCTGCATCATCAGGCTTTATTGCCTTCCCCCCACTTCTTTTTAATTGGTCAGTGATTATTGTCTCTTTCTGTTGGTCATTGGTTGTCTAGGTTACCTCATATCCATGCTTTTATGGGCCCTCCAGACCTCCTGGTTCAACAGGCCAGGTTTTCCCCCCACCCCCCTTGAACTCCCTTTCTTAGTGTCCTTTCTCAGGAGCCACCATCCTTGGCATAAATTTCTGCATCTCACCCAAGTCATCTGCCTCAAATCCTAATCCCTCCAAATTGGAATCACACTGCAGCCAGTGATATCTTTCTGAAATTCACATCTGAATCTCTGAAAAATAACCTCTCTTGTGTTTGAAGGTGCTCCTTTAGATATTGTAAAACTTCCCTACTACCTTTGGATTAAATTTTAAATTTTTAGTTTCCAATCTGTTTTTCTCTTCAACTTCATCTCATATTTCATGCCTCTTCCCCTCTCTGAAACAGATCAAGAAATAGAGCATTTAACTAATCAGACATACTGAATCAATGATAGCTCTTTGAACACAAGTGATTTTTTCCTAGCTTTGAGGTCTCTGCACACACCACCCCAGATACCTGCAACATTCTCTTTGCATCAACTTTTCATTTTTTTACTACCTGATTCTTATTCATGCTCCAGAGTTCAGTAAAGAAGTCCCCTTTTTTTCTGATAATTTCACTGACATCATCTCCTATGTCCTCTGGTAACTGCACTACCTTGTGCTACCCCCATCACAGCCTATCGTGTTGCATTATGAGTTTTATGTGTCGGAAACAGGTCCCAGGTGGTGTTTGCCATTTATCAATGTGGCGTGTCCAGTGCAGTACTGGGCAGACTCCTACAAAGGACCTTTTAAGAGATGCTGACATGACCATTTAAAAGATGCAAATCTAACTTTTATTGCTTTCCTGCTTAAAACCTTTTAACAGCTTTCCATTTCTCCAAAGACAGCATCCAGCTCCCTGTCCTGCTGAGGGTCACAGTGGCTCAGCTCCCTACCCTTTGACAAAGTTCTTTTTTAACTCAAGGCTTCTGCTTATGTGGTTTCCCCTCTCCCTCTCTGGATTTCTTCCTTTGGAAAACCACAAATCATCCTTAAGGTCTTAACTTAAATGTCACTTCCTGAAATATGATTTCACTGAGAGCCAAAATTGGGTTTCTCAATTACAAAGATCCTGCACAGTCCTGTGTGCGCGTGCTCTCTGAAATGTGTTCTTCAATTAGACAGCGGGGTCCATGAGGGTTGAATTTTCTTCACTACTATCACACCAACCCCTAGAAAAGAATTTGGAGCAAAATCTGTTTGTTGAATAGAAGAATAAATTATTAAAGAAAAAATATGAACAGTGATCAGATCGTGAAAACTGAGTAAATAACAAATATAACAAGTTTATCATATAAACATGTATAAGTGATCATCTCTGAGATGAAATAATTTTACCACAATTTGTATGTTTTTGATAAATAATAGTATATATAATAATTTACATATTTAATAGCATTGTCACATCCATGCTTCCATTTTATATGGCATGTTATAGACAAAGCAAGTTTTATAATTCAGTTTGTCTCATAAGGAAACAGAATGATTAAATGCCTTACATAACAATGCAATAGCTATAAGTATTAATAAAAGGATGGAACAGTGTCTCTTACACACCAGATGGTGCTAACTCAAGCTATGTCAAACAAAAAATTATTTGATAGTTATTTAGCAGTCATTATACTTGCTGTCATAATCTTTTAGAATAAGTCATTGATTCAATCTATCTAAAACTAGGACGTTGAAACCATTTTTGAAGTTTGTTTACATATATTTATATACCTGATTATCTACCTTCCTCTATTTTATTTTGTCAATTTAATCACTGTTAATTTCAGTGCTTTAAATCACTGTCTCCTTTTCATTATTGTGTAAAGACTGAATAGTCTTGCTTCTGTTGATTTCTAAATGCTTGGCCTATCCTCTCCATCTCTTTAAAATCCAGTCTGAAAAGTAGATTTAAAGAACTACCTTCTACAGTATGTTTCATTATTTTTAATACATTGTTCCATACTATTACTGTTTTCTGATTATATTCCTTATAAGTCAGGCTTGGGCTTTCATTCCTTTGCATAGCATGGTTGGAAATTTTTAAATAAAATAAAAAGCAGTTAATGGTCAAAATTTACTTCAAGGGTAGCTAAGAAAAGCTTGGCCCATAGTTCTTCCTTCCTGGTGCTGTAAGATCTATGTTATATCTGTCTGGGAGAAAGAATCCTTTTTTTCTTTTCAATATTTGGAGCCATGCTCAGGGAGTTAATAGGAGAAAACTCAATGTCCCTATTTAAGAGGAACTTTCAGGGTTAAGTTAAGTTCTAATTATTCAGAAGGTAATTACTCAATTTATGCATTTTCATTCTAATTTTTTATCCTTCTAACTTTGCAAGTACTTTCAGATAACCTTCTGTCTCCAGTTGTTATCAGTCAATTCGCTATTTGCCATGGCAACCTCTTCCTCTGCCTATCACTATATCTTTTCTGTGCTACTGAGTAAAGAAAAATAGGATCAATCTAAGGCAAATGGAAAACTGACTGAAAAGCCTAAAAAATTTTATTTGTTTATTTAATATTTCCTTTTCCTCTATGACTTGATTTGATTTGATGTTTGGAACACAATGAATTTCTAAAATGTGTGATGATGGGCCCACTTTTTTTTCTCTTGTCTCACTTTCTTAAACTAATTTTCTTCCATAGTATTTCATGTTAACATATATACCTAGGTTTTGTGATCACACATAGAAACACTCATACATTTACTCCTGAAGGCTACACACCACCTCTCTCTCTCTTTCTACTTATTTTTATTTTTTGTTGAGACAGGTCTTAGGCTTGCTCAGGCTGGTCTCCAACTCCTAACATCAAGCTATTCTCCCACCTCGTCCTCCCAAAGTGCTGATGTTATAGGTGTGAGCCACCATGCTGGAGATTTTTTTTTTTTTTTTTTAATTCAAAACACCACTTCTTTAGATCAAGACTATTGTTCACCTTACTTTGAGTGTTATTCTTTGGAAACTTATGACTTGAACTTTAGAATATTGAAAAATCATCAACTATAATGAGATTATGGTCAGGGCTTTCAGTTTTTTAGACCATGGGGAACAATTAATGGCACACCAAATTTGTACTGAGTAAATTAATTCTTACAATACTTTATACATCTTTTTAGTTCCCCCAAATAAAATAAGCATCACATCATTAAATCAATTCTAGAAAGCAACATGTTTATTTTAGATAAAATTCTAACACCCACATCCACAGCCAAGATTCCCTACTCCATTGCATATGCACCTTCTCCCAATTTTTTAATTAAACACTAATATAGATACTGCTACGAAAGATATTTCTCCAGATTTAATTAATGTGTCAAATCAATTAATCTTAATATAGGGAGACTATCTGGATGGACCTTAACATAGGAAGCTGTTCTAATCATATGAGCCCTTAAAAAGCAGAAAATTTTCTCTAGTTATGGCAAAAAGAAACTCAGATTCAAAACACAAGAATTTGATGTTCAATTGCTGATTTGAAGGAATACAGCAGCCTCTAGGATGTGACAGTGACCATAGCAGACAGCCAGCAGGCAAACAGGAGCCTCAGTCCTACAAACATAAGGAATCAGATTCTCTCAACCACACAGATGAACTGGGAGCAGATTCTTCTTAGGCTGTCCTCCACAGCACCTTGATTTCAGCCTTATAAGACTCTAAGCAGAGAACCCAAACATGCCACACCAGGATTCTATCCTACAAAACGGGGAACTAATAAATGGCTTTGTTTAAACCTGCTAAATTTGTGGTAATTTGTTATGCAGGAATAGAAAACTAATACAGATTTTGGTATTGAGAATGGGAGTAACTATGGAATTGGGCAATAGAAGGAAGGTGGAAGAAAATCAGGAATATGACTCAGAAACCCTAAATTACCTCAGAGAAAGCCTAAGTTGTTTTGTCTAAATAACCGACCTGCAAACACTATGAGATAATATGTTTGTATTATTTTCAGCAGGGAAGTGTGTGGTAATTTGCTATGCAGCAACAGGAAATGAAGACAGCGTTTTAACATCTGAGACTAATACTTCATGCGGCATAAAGTACTTACATTCTGGAAAATTTTAACAAACAAATCTTAAAAGACATTGATGAGAATCTATTCTAGTAATTGTAAGCTTATTGATATACTCATTGTAGGGAGTATTAACCCAAAACCAGAAAACAAGGGATTTAGGATGTCCCTGATAAAAAAATACCTATACTGGAAACCAGAAACACTGAGGATTAATAGATGGGGAAAGAGGAAAGAAAAGCACAAGTGGGGAGCTCTACAGAGACCCCAGATGAATCAGGGGTACCTAGAGGGTGGAAAAGAAAGCCGTCAGACTATAGTAAAGAAGGCAGGTGGGTGATTAGGCTTAATGGGCTCTACTGTTTCACAGTGCTTAGACAAAGAAAATACATGTTTCAATTATTTTTATAGGGTTAAGTATGTTTTTGTACTGTTGAAGGGTAACCAGTGTAAAAATAGAAATAGAGGAATAACTTTTAAACAAGCTATAGAGGTAAAATTGCATAATATCTATTAATTTAAAAGCAAGCAAAAAAGTGAAGGAAGTGGAAGAAAAAAAAATTAAAAAAATTAAATCGAGTTAAAGGGTTCAATGTCAGGTGTGAAAGTGAGAACGCAAAAAAGTATATGAAAAAGAAGCCACAAACTCCACCAATGGAAAACTAGAGCATAGACACAATCTGCACACTAAAAAAAAAACCATGAAGTACAATTTTTTTTTTTTTTTGGTAGAGACAGAGTCTCACTTTATTGCCCGAAGTATAAATTTTAACAAAGTAGGTAATGACAAGTCTACAAAGCCACCCAAAAAGAAATGAATAATAACCAGCCCAGTGGTCACAGATCTGAGAGAGCATGACTCAAACAGAACTCCTACAGGTGGTGGGGGTCTCCCCACTATCTCACATTCCAGCATCACTTTCGAGAACTGCGGAGGCATCTGGGAGTCAAGGCAGAGTTTAATTGTAGAGAAGCTCGTCTGAGGGAAAGTACAACAAAGGTGAGTAGAGAATAATTAAAAAGCTCAGAGACAGTAGGTCACTGAAAGTACCAGGAAAAATTTAATCTCTAAAGGAAACTCCTGTGAAAAGACAGATCAGAAAAATTCCATTTATTTCCTAAGAGGAGTAAAACAAGGGAGGTGGCACAGTGCCCATACAAAGGTACAAGAGGGAAAAGGGAGTGAGAGATGAAGAAGCATTATGGCATAGAATGAATGGAATTTCTGACCAAACATTTAAATATAAACTTTTTCCTCAAACGACTGTCCATGCTGTATTAGTTTCCCCAGGCTGCTATAACAAAGTGCCACAACCAGAGTGGCTTAAAACAGTTGGACTTGCCATCTTTCACTTCAGTAGGCCAGAAGTCCTAAATCAAGGAGCCAGCAGGGCCATGCTCCCTCTGCGACCTTTGCAGGAGGGCCCTTGTTGCCTCTTTCTGGCTTCTGTTGGTTTGCTGGCAATCCTTGCCTTTCTTTGCTTGCAGTTGCAGCACTTGAGTATCCACTTCTGTCACCAGATGATGTCCCCTCCTCCTTTCTAACTCCTCGTGGCATTTGCCTTCTCTTATAAGGACATCCGTCACACTGGATTAGGGTCCGCCCTACTGACCTCAACCTTAACTTGAATCCATCTGAGAGAATTCTGTTTCTAAATAAGTTCACATTCACAGGTCCTGGAATTTAAGACTTCAACATCTTTTGGGACTGGACACAATTCAACCCATAATATATATGAAGGATGCTGACAAAGCAGAATAAAAGAGCTCAGGGAATAGATGCTAAGGATTCAGAGAAAGATGTTTCGACACTGATAAACTACTAGCTAAATTAGAGAAGAAAAAAATGGAGAAAGAACACATCCCAAATGAGAACAGTTAATGAGAAAATAACTAGAGAAATGCAGGAAATTAAAAGACAAGAATCTACTTAGCTCAGTTTATTCCAACTAGTTTGAAAATCTTAACAAAACACATAATTTTTTCTAGGAAAATGTAATATAACAAGATTAATACCACCATAAAACTAGAAAAATCTAAATTTACTTACTTACAAAAAGAAAGATGTAAGCCCCTCAGAATATTATGTGTTCACTAATTTCTACAAGAACAATATTACTCTTTTAAAGAACATTCTAGTGCATTTTAAATTATTCCAGAGAATCAAAAAAATGGTAAAATCTTCCTAATTCTTTCATGCAATGAATGCATTAATGCTAAATTACTATTTAAAAGAATAAAGAGAAAAAATAAAATGATAAACCAATCTTGATTAACTTTACAAAAACTTCTAATAAAATATAAACATAATCTACTTCATGATCAACTGCTTTTAGTCTAGAAATAAGGATGAACTAATGTTAAAATGTATAACAATATGATTCACTTTCCATGTACAGTTGATTGACATCACAATGGAAATGAAGTCAAGGCATTTTCTAAAGGACAAAAGAATTTTAGATTATTGTTCTATCTCTCAATTACCTGATATTTTCTCTTTATACTGTGGGGGTAGAAAGGTGTGTTATCTTTCAGCACCCATCAAGATCATGGCCAACACTCTGAACAAAAGGCAGGTAAACAAGAGAAAAACAACAAATTCATTTAATGGAAGTTTTACCTGACATGGATGCCATGAAAATTAAGACCCAAAGACCCAGGGAAAACTCTATTTTTATGTTTTAAGTTCAATAAAAAATGGGCAGCCATGTAGAAATGTGATTGGACAAAAGGGTCTGATCTAACGGTAATAAACTGAGGGTGGAGGGGCTTATCAAGCCAGCAAGGCTTATCTGGTCAGTTTCCTGGGCCTCTCTGTGTAGCATTCTTTCCCCCTGGTCGTGGGGCAGGACCCCTCTGAAATGAGAGTCTTCAGATGATAAAGGAGAGAATGACCTTTATTTTTCTATGTTTTATGCCTTGATTTGGTAAGTTCTAGTTTCTTATGACCCATCTTGGAGAAGAGGAATTCTGGTTTCTGTGACTTGCTTTGGTAGAAAAACAGGGATGAGGGCCATGCCTGTGGCTCAAAGAAGTAGGAATAGGGCACTGGCCCCATATACTAGTGGTGGAAGATTCAAACCCAGCCCGAGCCAAAAACTGCAAAAAAAAAAAAAAAAAAAGAAAAGAAAGAAAGGAACAAACAAACAAAAAAGAGGGGTGGGAGATGGGGACAGGAGAAGGTCAGAGACACCTTGTTTCTCCTTCCAATCCCCTTTAGTTCAAAGTACTGAGTAAGCCAAGGTGTCATAATTTGGTGTAATGATCCTGAGCCTCAAAAAATACTGTTTTGGAAGATTGAAATGGCAAAAGATGTTACATATCATGGAAGATAAATATCACTATTAGAATCTAATAGTAATACTACTTAAGATAAGATGAAAGAACACATGAAAATAATCTAAACTAAATATTTTATTGTTAACTAAATTATAAAAATAGCTGTTACCTAAAATAAAACCCTAATGTTCTTACTTAAGACATTCATAAACACAAAAATAACTGTATTGCTACAAACATGACAAAACTAAAGGTCTTATTACAGTTTTTCTTAGGTTATTATAATTAGCTATAGTGCAAAATAATCATTTATCTTTGACATAGAGTTATATTTTATTTTGTCCAATAGTTCAGTGTGTAACAGGAAAAACTGTTCAACCTAAAGCTTAGATGCCAAGTGACGCCTACTCACTGTGCACTTGGTAAATGAATTTTTTAGAGGAACATTAACAAGATAAGAGAAAATGAAAATGAATCTTCAAAAGAAAACTACATAACATAGACAAGATTTAAAAAATCATGAACATAAATATTTTACATTAAATATGAAGGCTAACGTGAATAAAATTCATACCTATAGATTCGAATTGTTATGATTTTTAAAATCAAATTAAACAAGTAAATGGAAAATGCCATTCTATTGACTTAGAAAAGGTCAGTTGAAAAATAGCTTCATATTTTATTTGGTTTCTCTAGCAACTGTACAAACACATTTTTAAAGGACAATTACTCCTTCTGTTCCTCTTTTGCATCTGAAGTATGAAAGACAGTATGAGATTTTTCTGGATAATATAACTCCTTTATATGTCTTTTTCAGGATGCAGCTGATGTTGACAGATGTTTTCTTAGACTACTGATATTTAACATGGCCAGTGCATGTAGCCTTGCCAGGGAAATAATAAGCTGAAAGTACAGTGACATGGTTATGACAGAACTGCAAAAGAACATGCCTTGTAATGTTCCTGCAAAGAATTCTCTGAAAAGCAGTTGAAGAAACATTAAATAGATTTGCTTTTTATTCAGCCAAAGTAAGTAACTCCTTACTGCAGATAGCTAGTATGTATAAGAAGTAGTTTTTGATGATTCTAAAATGTGTGAGTGTGTGTGTGTGTGTGTGTGTGTGTGTGTGTGTCTGTGTCAGAGAGAGACATTCTGACTGCACACAAGGATTATAAATCATTTACTTTGGGGAACAATTTGCTTTAGTTTTTTCAACTAGCAGAGGAATATCATAACTTTCCAATATTATCCTGTACATAAAAGTTATCATGATAGGATTAAAGATGGCGGCCAAGTAACAGCTTCCCTGCAACTGGGCACAGCGAGTCGGGGGAGACAGGACTCCAGGTATCTCTGGCGAGTGGGATCTGCCTATAATAATCCCTTTGAGGATACAGAGAGCCAGCAAGGGACTTCTGGACCCCAAGAGGAGGACAAAAACAGTGGAGAACTGGCAAGTGGTTGCGTGTGTTTGATCGACCTAATCACGCAGGCAACTGTGAGTACAAGCAACAGTGAGACTACAAATCAGAAGGGCCTTACCTGTGAACTGTTTTGGTGTTCTTGGACTTGGCACTCAGTTAAACTGCCTTGGGGAGAGCTTGGGCAGGAGTGTGGAGAACTTTAGGCATTGTCTGGGGCCCCAGACTGAGCCACTGAGCTGGGCGCAGGAAGTTGTGAAAGAACTGCCCTGGCAAGCTCTGTCCTGAGGGTTCCGAAGCAAGGATTGGGTGGGACAAAGTACCCTAGTGACTGAGCAGCTTAAAGGCAGGGTCTGAGCTGCCTTACAGCCTTAAACCTTAGGGGCAGAGTGAGACAGTTTTGGCACACTGGAGCCTTGGGTTAATGCCCAAGGTAGAGTGCTGTGACATCACAGATCATAGCAACCTCAAACTCCTGGGCTTGGCACTGCACAAACCTCCATAAGAGCTGTGCAGGGACCCCCGACCAGTGATCCGCACTCACTGGGTCTCCGCATTTCCTAACTAGGAACAGCGAGAGCCACATACCCTGCATCCTCCCTCCTCTGTCCTCACAGCCTCCACAGTAACGGGTTTATCTCACCAGGGACTCTGGTAGCTGCGTGCCCTCTGGAGACCTCCCGGCCTCTGCGCAGAGCCCTTCTCCTGGGCAAAGACTGCTAGAGCCTTGGGCTCTCTGTGCCAAACTCACTGGGTGCCAGGCACTCCAAGAACCATGCACACCACTCCCAGCCCTGTTGCTGAATCTGGGTGTGTCACACACCAGAGCTGCTTCCACAATCAGAACTCCGTAGCTAGAGCAGCCACTAGAGCAGAGGAACTACACAGGGTCACTCCCTACAAAGATCCAGCAATAATAGAGTGATCCCGCTGGGGTCTAATCTTGGAGAGACACCTCCCCAACTCTGAGGATGACCAGAGGGAATGGTGAAAAACAATTATGAGGCAAAATAAACAGAAAAACTCTGGCAATATGAATAATCAGAGTAGATCAACTCCCCCAAGGATCAATGGGGCAGAAACAGGACAAGACCCCATGCACAAACAAATAGCTGAGATGTCAGAAATTGAATTCAGGATCTGGATAGCAAACAAGATCGAATTAAAATTCCAAAAGTTATCTCAAGAATTCAACGGATTCAAAGATCAAAAGACCAAAGATTTTGATACATTGAGACAAGAAGTTATATCCCTCAAAGATCTGAGAAACACAGTAGAATGTCTCAGTAACAGAATGGAGCAAGCAGAAAAAAGGATTTCTGACATTGAAGACAAAGCTTTTGAATGCTCCCAAACCCTCAAAGTAAAGAAAACTGGAGAGCAAAAACAGACCAATCTCTCAGAAAGCTCTGGGATAATTTAAAAAAAACCCAATATTTGTCTTATAGGGATCCCTGAAAGTGGCGAAGTAGCTTCACAAGCCACAGTCTTTCCTCCATGAGATTATGAAGGAGAACTTTCCAGACATGCCAAGAGATTCTGAAATTCAAATAGCAGACAGTTTCAGAACTCCAGCACAACTCAGCCCAAATAAGACATCCCCCAGACACATCATAATCAATTTCACTAAAGTTAATATGAAGGAGAAAATTCTCAAAGCTGCCAGACGAAAGAAAACCATTACCTACAAGGGGAAGAATATTAGAATAACTGCAGAATTCTCTGCTGAAACCTTTCAAGCTAGAAGAGGATGGTTATCGACTTTTAATCCCCTAAAACAAAATAACTTTAAACCCAGGATCCTTTACCCAACTAAACTGAGCTTCATTTATGACAGAGAAATTAAATACTTCAATGATATTCACATTTTGAAGAAATTTGCCACAACTAAACCAGCTCTCTAGGACATACTTAGACATATGTTCCATAAAAAACAGCGTAATTCTCCACCAAAAAAGTAAACCCACCCAAAAAATTTTTGATCAAATTCCAACTTCCACAGTCGCAAAAGGATTAAAAATGTCCACCAGACTCTCGAAAGGCTTTATTCTCAATTAATGTGAATGGTTTAAAATGTCCTCAAAAGAGGAACAGGTTGGCTGACTGGATAGAAAAACTCAAGCCAGATATCTGCTGCATCCAAGAATCGCATCTTACATTAAAAGACAAATATAGACTGAAGGTGAAGGGATAGTAATCTATATTCCAGGGAAATGGAAAGTAGAAAAAAGCAGGCATTGCAATACTGTTTGCATACACAATAGGCTTTAAACCAACCGAAATAATTAAGGATAAGAATGGACACTTCATATTTGTTAAAGATAATACTCAATAAGATGAGATCTCAATTATTAATATTTATGCACCAAACCACAACGCACCTTAATTTATAAGAGAAACTCTAACAGACATGAGCAACTCAATTTCCTCCACTTCAATAGTAGTTGGAGATTTTAACACCCCTTTAGCTGTCCTGGATAGATCCTCCAAAAAGAAGCTAAGCAAAGACATTTTAGATGTAAACTCATCTGGACTTAACAGACATCTACAGAACATTTCATCCCAACAAAACTGAATACACATTCTTCTCATCAGCGCACAGAACATACTCCAAAATCAACCACATTCTAGGCCACAAATTGAAACTCAGCAAATTTAAAAAAATAGAAATTATTCCTTGCATCTTCTCAGACCATCATGGAACAAAAGTTGAACTCAATAACAACAGGAACCTGCATACCCATACAAAAACATGGAAGCTAAACAACCTTATGCTGAAGGATA
>CAUYPK010064728.1:0-18035 GCA_963574355.1 Loris lydekkerianus
GAAAAACAAACAGCACATGTGCTCTCTAATAAATTGGAACTAACTGATGGCATACCAGGGCACAGGGAGAACCAGAAGTAACTGGAAAACAAGCAGGGAGGAGAGAGTGAAGGGGGAGGAGCAGACCCATTGTACAGTGAGCACTGTTAGTGGGATGGGCGCAGTTACAACCCACGCCATGTAACAAAAACACTTGCACCCCTTAATATTTTAAAATTAAAAACAACAACAAAATAATGAAAAGGCCAGGTGCAGTGGCTCATGCCTGTAATCCTAGCACTCTGAGAGGCCAAGGGGGGTGGATTGCCTGAACTCACAGTTTCGAGACTAGCCTGAGCCAGAGTGAGACCTCCTGTCTAAAAATAGCCAGGAGTTGTGGAGGGCGCCTGTAGTCCCAGCCACTTGGGAGACTGAGGCAAGAGAATAGCTTGAGCAGAAGAGTTTGAGATTGTTGTGAGCTGTGGTGCCACAGCACCCAACCCAGGGCGGCAGAGTAAGACTCTGTCTAAAAAAAGAAAGAAAAAAAGAAAGAAAAGAAAACAGAAAGCAATTAAAAACAAAAAGGAAAATGGGTGCTGTGAGTACAACTAGTAGTCTTTGCTTAAGGCCTCAACATTTACATTATTTCCCAGAAGATGTTTCGGGGTAGAGTATCCTCTTTCTAGGGAGTTTTTTTCAGCATATTTGCCTAGGGCAAAAGATTCCAGCCATAGTGTATCCAAACCAATGTAGTTGTTTCTGTTTAGTTGGCCATCTTGAACCAGAAGCCTCCCTAGGTGATTTTTAAAGTGCTGTAGAATTGCTTCAAGGATTTTATCAGAAAGCATATTTAATCTGTGTAAATAATCTTCTTAACCTTTGTATCTGGTTTATATTTTGGGTTTCTTGGAGTAAGAATTATCTGAAGAAAGCATTCCCTTTCTCTGCAGATACAAATGCTCTCTGGCCACCGTCAGCAAGTTCTGACTTTACCCTCTGCAGTCCTAGGTCCTCTGTGAATTCCAGGGAGCAGTTCAGTTGGGTGACTCACTGATGCAATTGCTGTTATTCTTCAGAGTTCCTGGCACATCACTGGATAAGGAAAATCTTCAGCCTTCTTTTTCTGTTTGGTTTCAAAATAATCAATTCATGTTGTGATGTTATTGCCTAAGGTAAAACATTTTGAGCCTGTATAATGCTTAGCTTTACCTGTGCTTACCAGGCCAGAGCCAAACACAATCTATAGTACAACACAATTCAGTTGTGCAGTAACAATCTTTTCTGTAATTTATCTCATCTTGTTCTACAGTTCTCATTTCTGCTGATGGTAGATTTTTTTAAATGCTTAATTTTACCCAATTATAGTTAACCTTCTTTTCCAGTTTAAGATTATTATTTTGTGTCAAATGTTTGAATATGTCCCCCAAAATTCATGTGTTGAAAAGTAAGTTCAAGTATCAAGAGGAGGGGCCTGTAAGAGGTGACTGAAGGCCTGACTTCACCCCCAATTTCCTATCTCTCTGTTTCACCAGCTTGCTTCTCCTATCTGTCCTTCTCCCTGCCAGATACTGCTTATGCCATGCCTAAGTCCATGCCCTTGAACTTCCCAGCCTCCAGAACCAGGAGCCAAATAAATTTCTTTTCTTTATAAATTATTCAGTCTGTGGTATTCTGTTATAGTAACCATATACTGGCTATACCATCCCCTTACCTCATATCATAAAGTTCAAGATGAGTAACAGACCCAAATATAAATGAGATATCAATAACATTTCTAGGGTAAAACAAAAGAATAGCCTTATGACTTTGAGATAGGCAAAATTTTATTAAACAAGGTGGAAAAGCTATAAAACATAAAAGAAAAGGGGCAGCGCCTGTGGCTCAGAGGAGTAGGGTGCCGGCCCCATATGCCAGAGGTGGTAAGTTCAAACCCTGTCCCAGCCAAAAACTGCAAAAAATAAAATAAAATAAACCATAAAAGAAAAGATAGGTAAATTTCACAAAGGTTGTCTTACCTTGTGAGCCTCATGCTGGGCCCAGGGCCATCAGGGCATGACATTGTCAATGTACCACACCCTAGAGCAGGGGTCCTCAAACTACAGCCCACGGGCCACATGCCGCCCACCGAGGACATTGATCCGGCCCTCCGGGTGTTTTTGCCACTGCTGCCTGTCCTGCTACAGTGCACATGTGTGGAATGTGTGCGGCACTCCCCGAGTCCCCTCCTCTCTGTCTCTCAACTCCTCCTCTCAAGTCTCGGGACTAACTGATGCACACTCGCATCACTCGTTACCACTAGCAGTGACAAATATGGAACCAGACATTGACCATCTCATTAGCCAAAAGCAGGCCCATAGTTCCCATTGAAATACTGGTAAGTTTGTTCATTTAACTTTACTTGTTCTTCATTTTAAATATTGTATTTGTTTCCATTTTGTTTTTTTTTTAATTCAAAATAAGATATGTGCAATGTGCATAGGAATTTGTTCCTAGTTGTTTTTTTTTTAAACTATAGTCCGGCCCTCCAATGGTCTGAGGGACAGTGAACTGGCCCCCTGTTTAAAAAGTTTGAGGGGCCCTAGAGACTCCATTCTGTGAGTGGAGCTGAACTAAAGAAGGGAACATTTGACTGCATGTGCCAGGACTTCGGGCTTAGCTTTAGCAATGGGTAGTTGGGAGCAGGATGAGAAGTGCAGAAGTGGGAATAGGGAGACAAGTGGTTTTAATTCCAATTCCACAGGCTCTTACCTTTCTTACTAAATTTTCATAGATTTTCTTGAACAGATATTTTTTCACTTGTTTATCCTGAGGACCATTTTCAGAGCCTTTAAATGATTGCTTAAAAAAACAAACAAACAAACAAACAAACAAAACCTTTTTTTCCTGCCAGGTTCATTGGGGGACAGATCAGTGGAGCTCTCACAATTTCACGCAGGAGGACTGCACCAGGGGTACAGTTTTGGAAATGTCTAGTGTTCAGTCTGTTTGAGCCCAGGTCTGGTTTTCTGTTTTCTATTTGTTCTATTCAGTTTGTTAGTACTATGCAGTTGGTGTAGATATTGTGTGTTAAAGGCTGAAACTTTATGGTGCATCTTTATTAAAATTTGGGTTAGCTTTTTTTTTTTTACATCTGTGGATAGGGACTTAGAGAAGACTGAATGGGAGACTAGTTAGAGAGGATTGGTACAGAGGTTGGCTTAGTGTAGTTGCCTGATAAATGGCAAGAAATAATAACACCTAGCTCTTCTTTCTTTTAGGCTCTTCCTCCACTTCCCTACATGACAGCCCCTCCCCACCCCATACCTATTTCAGTTCCTAAATTCCAGCTTGAGGTGGACAGACTCTAGGGTGGCTCCTATCCTCACCTTTGCTTTCATGCTCTTATGTCCCCCCTTCCTCCCCCCCTAGCAAGGTGGATGAACAACTTGCTTTTAACCAATATAATTTGGTAAAGGTGGTAGACTATACACGTTTCGATGCATGTGATTGTGTTACATAAGACACAACACAGATCTTTCAAAGAGATTCTCTCCCTTGCTGACTTAGATGAAGGAAGATACCACATGACGAGAAACTGTTGACCACCTCTAATAGCTGGCAAGAAGAAACTGAGGCTGTCAATCTAGTAGCCTGCAGAACAGAGAATGTTGCCAACGTGTGAACCTGGAGGATGATCCTTCCCCAGCTGAGCCTCACATGTGACCATAGCCCTGGCTGACGTTTTACGTCAGCCTTGTAGGATCCTAAGCAGAGCACCTGGCTAAAGCATGCCCAGATATGGGGCACACAGAGATTACGAGATAAGAATTGTGTGTTGTTTTGTGCTACTAAGTTCTGATAATACTGTTATGCAACAATGAGTAACTAATAGAGATCTTTATTCATGCACATAATCAGTACAGTATCTTGAGGGGAAAAGAGTTATTATATGGACATTTTGGATTCTTTAAATTCTGGAGAAGCAAACATTTACTGTTTTTATTAATGGTGCTATTGAAAACATTTCTCAAAGGCAAAGCAAATAGTGTCATCATTCTAAGTAATAATACCTAATGCTGAATATACTGATTTTATAATTTTCTCTTAAACTTCAAGAGTTTTCTGGCATTATGATGCATATTAGGAATAACTGTCACTGGAGAGGCACCTACAGTTTTTTCTTTTTTAAATTTGTGGTTAAAAAAGTAACACAATTCGTCATTGTAACCGTTTTTAATGTGCAGTGTAGTTGTGCTAAATGTATTCACATTGTTATGAAACAGAGCACTTCCCCTCTGCCCCTAGTAACTACCATTCTACTTGCTGTTTACTGGTATTTGACTGCCATAGATGCCTCAGATAAGCAGAGTCATGCGGTACTTGTCTTTTCTTCTTTGGCTTATTTCACTTAGCATAGTGTCTTCAAGATTCATCCATGTTGTACTGTGACAGGATTTCCTTCCTTTTCAGGGCTGAATACAGCTGTGTTTTACTCTCAAGTATTTCAAGTGTAAAGAAGAGTATCAAAAAATGGAAAAGATTTTTTTTTTGAGACAGAGTCTCACTATGTCGCCCTCAGTAGAGGGTCTTAGCATCATAGCTCACAGCAACCTCAAACTCTTGGACTCAAGCGATTCTCTTGCCTCAGCCTCCCAAGTAGCTGGGACTACAGGCG
This sequence comes from Loris lydekkerianus, assembly GCA_963574355.1. Lineage (NCBI taxonomy): Eukaryota > Metazoa > Chordata > Mammalia > Primates > Lorisidae > Loris > Loris lydekkerianus. The sequence goes on from CAUYPK010064728.1 coordinate 4,634, forward strand.
CCTGCCACAATGTCTGGCCATGTTTAGAGATGAGGTTTTGCTCTTGGTCAGGAGGTTCTGGAGCTCCTAAGCTCAGGCAATCCACCTGCCTTGGCATCCCAGAGTGCTGGGTCTACAGGTGTGAGCCACTGAGCCTGGTCTGAAAAGATTTTTTTGTAGTAAGAAATGCTAATTACAAACTACCCAAAGCTCTTTTTGACCCAGGGATATATGGGGGTAATAGGACATTATGAGTAGGCACATATTGTTAGATCAAACAAGTTGTCTAACAATTTGTTAGAGTTCTCTTTTCCATTCTTTGGTTAGTTGTTCTATAACAGTGCTTGGTAGAAATGGCAATATAACAAATATGAAATACACAATATTATTTATAATTTCTTTTAAAAATTAAATCAGTTTCTATATAGTAACTGCTGAATAAAATAGATATTTCTATATAATTATATAAAAATACAATTACAACACAGAAGGAAGATAATATTTTTTATAAGAAGATAATATTTTTGTAAATAAGCATGCAGGGAGTTATAAACTGTTGGGCTTCATTCCTGTTGTTAACTTATACACATGCAAAATAAATGTGAAAAACAACTGTTTTGAAATACCATTTCTTATGTTATGCTTAAAAAAACACAGAATATCAAGTCAAAATGATCTGATAAATCAATGGCTTGCCATTAAACATTCTCAGCTATAAAATTTATTGTACTTATGCTGTTTAATTTCACTGTGTGGAAGAGAATCAAACTACAAGCTCCTTTTCTACTGTTTTTCTCTTCTTCCAAACTTATCCCATTCTCCTCCTGCCATACTTCTTTCCTTTGAAAAGGGAACCACAGAAGAATTTTTTTCTGGAGGAACTAAACTGCTTCCCAAGATTAGTACAGAAATATACAGATTCAATTAAAAAAAGCTTTCAAAGATGACCTTTGGATATATTAGAAGACAATCCAAATGTGAAATCCTATAACTTTATAAGATTGTTTTATTTGGTTTATTGAATCAATTTCTTTCATTTTGACTTTCCATTTTAGTGTCTAGTCTAATAAAGCACAGTTGTGCAGATTTCATACATGGACCCCACTTAGCTTAAGGAATAAAGTCAATTGTTGCCTCCTGTTGATTGTTAAAGTAACTGCTTGGAGATAAGATTAGTGGAATGTCCAGTTCTCATAAGATTTTCTTATAATTTTTAAATAGTCTACATTGAATTTTTAGAAATTATTTCAACCATATCTTGGATCACACTTGGATCATGATTATACTGGCCAACTAAAGTACATCTTTAAAAATAAAATATTCTATTTGGCAGGCAACTGGCTACATGGCCATTTATGTGTTTTTTATTTAAAGAAAAAATGTAAGAGATTTTCTAAGGTGGCTTCCTCTGTACCCTAAGCTTTTATTCTTTGAAAAATACATGAGTGCTTTCCTTTGGAAATGATGCAGCCTACACATATTTTATAAAAATCACAGAATGTGGGAGTATGGACAATTTATTACACATCTGAGAACACCAGAAATTGTGATGTTTGATGTCATAGAGTCTAAAATAGCCTATGATATAAGCCTGTTCCAACGTCCTGTAGATGACACCATAGTCCAAGTGTCTTCATCTTCCTTCAATGGCAGCCATCTAGTCAGCTGTGTTCACTCACTGCCCCTTTGAGAAGTTACGCTGTAGTCAGCATATGGGGAGATATAAAGGGAGGCTTCACGTCACATCACAAAGCCTTCACCGTCTTTGCAGTCTAGGATCAGGCACTGCTAGGAAGGCTATAACAAATATCTCTGGTTATACTTGGCAGAGAGGGTGCTTGAACATGTCCTGTTTCCTTATTGTGTATCAATGTAATGGAAATAAAAGAGGTAAGACATGTGGATAATGAGGTGAAGACTGATAATGGGGTGAAGACTGCTAGAATGAGTTTTGAACTCAATTTTGAGAGAAAAGAGATTTCTGTTTCGGAAAAATGGCAAGCATGTGGCTTGAGCTGAGAGTGTTTGAGGCAGTTGCCTAGACACAGAGCCATTTGGCATGGGACCTGAAAGCCTAAGTGCAGAATTTGAATCTGAGTTTGGAGAAGTACTGAAAACCATCCTAAGCAGAGACATGCAAAAGTCAGAGTTGACGAGAATGCTCTTTGTGGCTGTGATTAAGGTGAGTTGGGTGAGGAAGGGGTTCTGTGGGCAGGGAGGCTGGCACCATGGTGGATAGCCCAAGGTTGGGACTTGGGCTACTGCTACAAAACTAAAAATTACTTTTGAATTAATAATCAGTTAATTCACCTTGGGGTGGGGGGGCTTTGTGACTTCCCTCAATTTAATATCCAAATGTTGCATTGAAAAATACCAAGAAAAAAGATTTCCAAACATTTTTGCCTGTTGTCATAGATACTTCAAGACTGAAAGGAGAAAAAAAAATAATTCAAAGGGAACGCAAGATGGCAGCAGTAATATCATATAAAGAGAAAGACTGAGGGGAAAAAAAAAAAAAAACATTTGAAATTATTTTTAAAATAAAAAATAGGGGTTACTTTATTTTTGATGTGCTGAATTTCCTTCCGGTACAAAGATTAGACATTGTTTTCACGCTTCACAGCACATGTGAAGTTCATTCTGACTGGAGTACAAATCCTACCCCATTACATGTGATTGTTTCCTAAAATAAAGCTGTTGTTGTTTTCTGCAGATTCCTGTTCCTCTGTGTTATCTGAGGCAGAAGAGTTCTGCATGGTGCAAATTTGCTTTAAATGTTCCACCATCACTTTTTCTTCCTCTTCCAGTGTTTCATCCTTCCTCATTTCCCACCTAAAAGAAAAATCACATCTTAGCATTTTTGTCACTTTCAAACTATAAGTCCACACTCAGTTTTTGAAGGCATGAATTGCAGTCACTGATTTATTAAAGTATCTATTTCTCCTGTTGATTTCCACTGGCGGCCTCTGGGGCAACACCCTCCATACACACCATCTCTGCAGAGTCAAATCAGCTCCACTCCAGGATAGTTTTATAGTCTTGTTTCAAATGAGGCCTCTTTATTTTTTGTATTTAAAAAATACATATCCCCACAAATACACACATACGCATAAATAAAATATTTTTCCGTCACTGATATTAGTGGCTTTAAGTTGCAGGGAGGTTTGCCAGGAAGACCTTAGCAGAGAGAACATCAAGCTAAATTGGACATACCTCAAGGGCAGGTCAGTCTAGTCCCAGAAACAAGATCAGATTTGAAGGAATCAAGTTAAATAACCCAAGAAAAGCGGCAAATTGTTAGCAAGTTTCCAAAGTACATTTACCAAAAAAAAAAAAAAAAAAAAAGAGAGAGAGAGAGAGAGAGATATCAAAGACTTTCTAATTCTAGGTGATTAGGAGATACAGAAAATTGTTAATTAGATAATTCAGAGCTAGGTACATATGCATGCCAGCCTGCAAAGTAAATATTACCACAATAACCCAAGTACACTTAACCTTTCCTTCCTATATTTCTTCATATATTTATAGAATATTCATGTTAAACTGAAATCCTCACAAGGAGGAAAATAAAAAATAGAAAATACCTACTTACAAGCCCATATAGCACTAACTATGGGGTCAACATCATTTAAAAAACTTGACATACCATTTTTTAAATTCTCGAAAGAAAATGACAAATGACATTATTCCCAACTGAGGCACATAATGTTCAAGTCACTTGCCTGAGTATCTTTGAATTTCAGTTTGGGGAGAAGGGTTCTGAAGTCTGGGCTTGGAAATGCAGTAACAACCATAGTTTAAAAACTACTCTATATCACAAATTATTGTTAAAATAGTTTCAATATTTCACTTCCTGAAAGATGTTGCTTGAATTGTGTTAGATATTAAATATAATAAAAGAGCTATTTAAGAATCATGTAATCTTTAAAAAAGTCCAAACATAAGAAATTAGGTTTGTCTTTTTCCCCCTCTCATATAAAGCTGCTAATATTGTCCAAAGAAATGAATTATTTTATGAATGTCAACAGAATAAAATATGTAATATGCATATAAATATTTTGATCATTGTCTCTACTTGTGAAAATTGAAAGTTCAGTCTCTGCTTCATTAAAAATCTGTATAATTAATGTAATTTAAATGAATTATATACATAATAGAATTCATGATAAGGATTTTTACAGCTTCATGACAATTATAGGCACTTCACAGTATAATTGAGCTGTTAGTAATTAATGATATTAGGCAAAGTTATTTATCTACCACAACCTTATTATATTTGCTTTGTGATTATTAAGAAGAAATCATTTCAAACCAGGATAAGAAATAATGACAAAGATGAATGAAAAAATGATAGTGGAATTACATTTTCCCTAATAATTTTACTCTGACTGAAAGTATCAGAGATTTGAAATGTATGTTTATCTTAAGTATTGCTATATCTCACGTCTGTAAGTTCTGAAGAGAAGCTTATCTTTAATTCCATCATGGTTGTACGTTTTGTGAACGCAATGTAAAAATGACAGTCAATTCTGTTAAAAAAAAACTATTGAAAGAGAAAATAATTTATCAACTTTTAAACACAATTGAATAAGCAAAGTCTCTATCCCCAGTTTTATTTAATATATTTAATATCCGTGATGGAAGCATATCCCTACAGAAACAAGAAAATTGAGGGAACCAACACATTCTGGTTCTCCTGGAAAAGCATTATGAGGTGATCAGATTTTTGTTTTCCTGGTTTTGGTGGCCTGCCCTTTTGCCCTTTTGCTGAATTTCCCACCTGCCTACTCTATGGTAAGAGAACAGCACCCTGGCCCTGACTTCAGCTGGTGGCAGTGACTAGGTTGTACCTCAGACACTGATGGGCAGTAAAATCCCATAAGACCCTGTGTACTATCTTCCAGAATGAGTTCCATTTGCACGCCTCCTGGGCGGGTAGATGTGGGGCCGTGGCCTATTTCTAATGAGTTCCTTTTCTTATCCAAATGCAGCAAGATCTCTAAAACCTGGTTTGAGGTACTCTAATACAGTGATTTGCAACCAGTGTGTCATGAGAGGATCTTCGTGGAGTCAACGAAAATTTTTAAAGATCGTTAATTAAATTATTTTGGAAAGAAGTTCAAAGTACAGTAAGCGTATTCTTTTTTTTTACTCCTTTTTTGTTTTGAGCAACATAATTTAAGTGTGCCACGGAAGTTTAACTATAGGTTCATCATGTGTGACCTGAGATAAAAAAGCTGGACAGCACTGCTCTAGCAGAATCCCCATCACGGCCTTCCTTGTTGCACCGCGCTGATTTATTTGGCTGTTCTCAATCTTCAAACATCTTCCTGGATTGACACACACATTGACGCATGAACTGAGGTTTCTGCCTGCTACTGTGTAAGTTCTATTAATATTAACTAATCTTACACAGAGCTTTTCCACGTGCCAGACCATGGGCTAAGAACTTTCTATTCTGCTCACCTCAATGAGCAACTGTTGATTTGTGGTTCCTACAATGAGACCTTGAGCTACGCAAGGGCTGCATATCAGTGAATAACTGTTCAGTGTCATAGAATCTTATATTTACGTGGGGGGAGGTTTGTGGATGGCTGTGTGTCAGAGCCAACCAGGAGAGCCACACTTGGGGACGTGCATGGTTAAGCATGAGGTATGTCCTTGGTATCATAGGTCCAGGCTGTCACAGAAACAAGTCTTGGGTGACTTACACTATAGAAAGGAGCAGTCAACACCAGACAGATGAGGAGGGCCAGTCTGGAGTGTGAGAAGTTCTCTGAGGCATTACCACCAGGAGAAAAGGTACTACTACTACTACTGGGAGAAAAACATTTAAAAGCTTGGAAATCAACAGTGTTTTAAATAAGAGCACAGGCCCTGGAATCACTCTGGCTTTTGATTGAATCCAAACCTATCACTCACTAATTGAATCACCCCAGGCAAGTTTCTCTCCTCTTCTGTGGCTCAAGGTCCTCTCCAGGAAGTAGGGTCAGACTGGACACAGGTCGGCTGGTCTGCATATTGTCTGCTGCTCATCTCAAGCAAAATGTCAGAATTTAGTAGTTGCAGTTGAAACCAACTGAGACTGGACATCCAGCAAAGCCTAAACTATTTGCTATTTGGACTTTTACAGAGAAAGTTTGCCAACTTCTGCTGTAGCATGGCCATTCTTATTAGGGTGACACTGCCTCCCTATGGGGAAATGTGGAGGGCATTTTGGGCCGACATTATGTCTAGGGAGTGTTGCTATCAGGACACAGGAAACAGAGATGCTGTCACTCCCTGTTGTCTTTCCTGAAGATGTTTCATGCTGGTCCGCCCTGTTCAGACTAGCCCAGTCAATGTTGCTCTTCTTTCTCTATAATCTCTTTGCTGTATTTTTTAAATTCAGACTATAATGATGGCATTTGATCATGTTATTGGCATTTCTCCTGAAACACCAATAAACATACTAGAATATAAAAATGTTGAAATAAGCCTCCTGTTCAATGTTATTAAACATTTACATAGCACTTTCTATTTACAGAATGCTTTACAATTACTTATTAGTTAATTGTGTTGTTAAACAACATAAACCATCTGGCCAGATTGTTGATTTAAAACTGTCCTCCCAGTTGGTAGCTGAGAAGTGAAAAGTGAAGTCACATTGGGTTTTGTTATTCTAGAAAGAACCTGCTTTTCCTTCTTTCTTCTGGCAGGCAGTGCAGACTGACTCAGAAGGACGTTCACATTAGAGGGACAAATTACATCTCTGCGCTCTTTCTACTGTTGTGCTCCAGTGAGCCTCTCTCAGGTTAAGTCTGAGACTGCCGTCTCTTTTCCCTTGGCAAGTCCCACATCTACTTCCACCTGTTCAGGTGATGTCTTATATCTGTAATTCCTTTGTGTCTCATGCTGTAATCCAGTATCTTTAAACTTCACTTTTGTCCAAAGCTCTCTAATTCAACTTCTTGATGTCATTTTTACTCCAACTCCAATTGTATTAATAATATTAAAATACATAGAGGGTGCCAAAAATGTATACACATTTTAAGAAAAGATAAAACTGTATTGAAATCCTCAAGTCCCATTTGACTTCAGCAATTAGAAGAGATACAAGACACAAAATGCAAAATAACAAATGCTACTGGTGTGTTTGAGCACTACAGCCATGGGCCACTGTGCCGGCCACTGCTCGTTTCTTAAGGACTAACGATCAATGTTCATACCAAAAGACAATTTGCTGCAAGTTCTTTTATTTACTAATCATGTTCACATACTTTAAAAAAATGATCTGGAGGTATCAACAAGACATTCAGCAATTTCATGTTATTTGGTACCTGATTAGTACTTTTGACCAATGTAAGAAGTTTTTAAACAAACGTTGGTTACCAAAGTACTTAATGTCGCTCATACACCACATGGGAGTGAGAGGAGTAAGGTTTTGTAGGTCACTATTTAAACATTTAATTTCTGGTGATGTGACACCATGATTGATCCCAACAGCCCATTCCTTACTCTGACTTCTCTCTACCACCTTTTCCGTAGCATCTAACTCTATGCCACCGTCTCTTCTGGACTTCCAGTTGTTAATTGTCTTGCCTCACCCGTTAGTTTGAAAGATGCTTAAAGGCATAGAACTGTCCTATATTTGAGAATAACTTCCTGAGTATTTTATTCATGAATAGTTGTGAGAAATCCATTATAAGCCAGAAAATCAGCTTGAATTTAAAGTTTTTAGTAGCTCTATTTTTTCCCTCTGCATTGATCCAGAGGACTGCAGTGTCTCCTCCCTTAAAGAGAAGTCATCACAATACTACACTCAACACTTGAGACCTAGCTCTTTTTGGGGCATGTTCTCCGGATAATGAAAATCCACAACTATTTTCGCTTAATATTTTAAAGCCAAAATATTAAGGACTGTACATAGTTTCAGTCCAACTCCTTTAGCATAGAATTGGTGGAAATGGAGAAAGCAACATTATTCTTTTAATGTAAGGTGGAAGTTGATTTACCTTCTCTAAAAAGAATCGTTTAATGTTTCCTTATAGATTGTAATTTTCAACACTTTAAAAGTTTTGTTTTTCTCTGAAATTCGTATTGGATCTCGAAAGTAGTTAAATGTGCTGGGTGACAGTGCTCATGCCTGTAATCCTAGCACTCTGGGAGGCAGATGCATGTAGGTTGCTTGAGCTCATGAGTTCAAGACCAGCCTGAGCAAAAAATTGAGACTGTCTCCACTAAAAATAGAGAAAGAATAAAAAATAAAAAAACAAACACTCGGAGGCAAGGGGATCAATTGAGCTCAACAGTTGGAGGTTGCTGTGAGCTATAACGCCATAGCAGTCTACCCAGGGCAACAGCTTAAGACTCTTGTCTCAAAAAAAAAAAAAAAGTAGTGAAACAATAAGGATCCAACAAGAGAGTTACAGGCCTTACTTGGTTTTAGGAAGGGTTATTAGGAAAGAGTGGATTGTAAAAATCCCCTCCTCCCCCCCTTGCTAGGGGATCAGAGATATCTTTACAAACTTATTTCTAACTTAATTAAGGTATTCCCTAAAGATAATTAAAGATTGTTAGTTTAAAGAGCAATTCCCATAGGAAAAAGGAAAGGTTAAGGAAACACACCCACAAAATAGGTCAAGTAAGACTTGAGAATGGAATTTATTTGTCCTGTCTTATTTTCAAATTTAAAGATAGATCAGGATATTCTTTTTTAATATTATGGGAGTCTCCATGAAATGCAAAAGACATTACATTTTTAGGGAATACTATAAATGGTAGTCACATCTTTGCCTTTGAAAATTATAAAACATAGGCTTTTCTTAAAATTAAAAAGTTGTTTCAACTCTTCACAAGTTGTTTGATCTAACTAAATATTTTAATATCCAAAAAATGAGGTTTATTTGTTTCTTTTACATAAATATCTCATCGATTGTTAATATGGCGTACTACTTAGAAACCCCGGAACACAATATTTTCTGTGTTTGTGTTTGTGAGTATGTGTGTAAAGAGAGATAGAAATAAATCTAATAAATGTAAATGTAATAAATGTAAATATATATAGGTAGTATATTTAAAATATGAGAAACACTGTTATGCTGAAACTCGATACTATCACACATGAGTGCTTGCCACCATGAATCAGCAGTTCAGTGGTTACTTGCTGCAGCCAAGATGTTGTTATACGATTATGATAATTAGCGATATATGCACTTTATGCAGCTATTTCTATAAGAATTCAAATGAATGTTCTTCTGCAAGGTTGTTGATTTCTTCAGCTGCTACTAATGCAGTAAAAGGAATCTTTCCACACTCAGGAACAAGCAGCAAAACTCTTAATTTGAATTTATAGCTTTCAGAGACAATCTACGGCACAACTTAACTGACCAAGCAATTTATTTTAATTAATATGATTTGTTCTATATATTTAAGTAGGAGAATTATATACCAACAAATGGAACAACTAAGAATGCTAACGGTAACATTTTAAATAGTTATGGCTTAGGGAAAACATAAACAGAAGCGTAGCCATCAACAGTAATGGAATCTGAACTTTTCTGTAACTAGTAAATCATCCGTATCTCCACAGAGACTTCATTTCCACCAGTGGATTTTAAAAAATTATAAGAGTTTAGGTAGAAGGCCAAGGTCATGCTGTGTGGCCAGCATTTAGTGCTGAGGTAGAAAAATGTCCCTCACTAAGAGAAATGTCAGGACTACTATACACTCCCAGACTCATATTGCTGATTTTCCTCAGAGTAATGTATAATTTAATAAAGAAAAATAACAAATGTCTTTTTTTCTGTTAAATTTTATATATCCGGAAATTTTTATAGACTATGCTATATAGATAGTTGGTTTCTATTCCATATATTTAACTATTATATTAAAAGTTACTTAAAATATGTCAGCAATACTGTTCTCTACACATGATTTTAAAACTCCCTTTTTCATCAAGAAGGAGAGCATGACATATTTACAACTATAAAATTATTTTAAAATTGAGAGCATTTTTACTAGTTTATGTAAAGACAATGCCACTTGTTTTGGCAACACGGTTGTCACAAGGCCAACCGTGACCTTCTGGGACTGAGAGCCTGAATACAAGTATTATTTAGAAACACCTGGGTCCATTAGCCGAAGAGCTTGTTTGCAACTCTTCTTATTCACATTAACAATAATATTGTTTAGAAACAGATCTGAACTATAGACATGGCTCATGATCTGTTCCTAGAACATTGTTTGGCAAGTAATAGGTACTCAGTACATATTTGTGGAGTGAATGCCCCATATTCAGAAAAATGTCAGCAAAATCAAATTTTCTTTAAAACAAAATCTAGCTTTACAAACCTTTCTGAACCCATGCCTGTGTTTTACAAATTATAGAAGTCCTTAATTAGGTTGTTTGCCATTATCCTGGCTCTCTTCTTTGTGGAATCTTTCCTATTTCCTTGAAGGTAGGTGTGGCTATGTGATGACCTACTCCAGCCATTGGAACCTAGTGGGAGAAATCCGTTTATCCTCTTCTTTTTTTTTGGCAGAGGAAAGTAGAATGAGCTGTAGGACATCCTTCTATTCTCATTTCACAACAAAACACAAAACAACAACAAACAAACACAACAACAACAAAACACAACAAAAGAACTCAACCCTATGAGGATTCCACACTGAAGATTCTCAGACTTTGAGAAAATGTTTTGTTACAGAATTATAAGAAAACAAATATGTAATAAAAATAGATGGAAGTAATTTATGTAACAACCAAGAAACATAGATTTATATGAGAGTAAGAAAAATCTTGAAGACCTTAATGTATAGTTCTTGATTTTACAGAAACAGATGCCCAGACAGGTCAGCTTGTCCAAGATCACAGGTCCATCAGGAACTTGAAATCAGGACTTTTGATCACTTGTCTGATGTTCATTCTAACTATGCCACACTAGCTACTATAATGTATTGATTTCCCCAAGGTTTAGCAGCAAGACTGTCAGTTTTGCAAAATCTATGGAAAGTGTCTTACACAGAGGAACTTCAGAATGCAGAACTATAGACTGGCTACAGATTGACTGTAAATAAATCTCTTAACTCTACATACTAGCTGTTCATTATGGCATAACAAATCACCCCAATACTCAGTAGCTTAAAACAATAAACATCTATTATCTCGCACAGTTTTTGAGTGACTTAGTTCTTGCTCACAATCTCATATGGTGACAGTCAGAATGACCTGCACTTTTGTTGTGGAGTCCCTCCAAACATTAGGGATAGAGGTTATCTGGGTTAGAAGATTTAGGAAGGAAATGATTATTTCTAGAACCAGCTTTGATTTATCAGTGCTTTTGGATTTAAACTAACTACTTTGATGACCTGCTATACTTTTGGTCTATTTTTCATTGCTCAAAAGCAATGTTAGAAAGTATATGAAATTTTAGAGCCAGTCCTCTAGGATTCACTTTGGTGACCTTGAATGAAGTAACTTAACCTCATATGACCTTCAGTTTTTCATCTGTAAATAAGGATGCAATACCTAATTTGCAAAGTCATTGTGAAGATTAAGCTACTGTGGGAAAAGCATTTGACACCATGCTTTGCACATCAGAAACACTGCATTAATGGGAGTCAGTATTATTATTGATCCTCAAAACACCTGTTTTCTAGATATGAAGCTATTTTTTTAGTAATAAAATATGGAATAATTTATAAAAAAAAACCATTTCAATTTTAAAAAATAGACTAAACAAACATGAGAAAATTAGCACCTCTTTTATATCATGTGCTTAGTTACCAGGAAAAATACCATAGGAATCTAAGAAATGATAAAGGATGCCTGGCCAGCTCCTCAGGTCTTTGCTTAATTAATATGTAGTGTTCCACTTACTATTATTGCACAATAAAATCATCAGAAAGGTCACAGTGGAGACAGCTTGTCACCATTCCGTGATGTCTGGAGCCTCAGCTGGGACAGAGACTGGGGACCACACATCTGAGGCATTTTGATTCATAGCTGGTGGCTGACACGGGCTGTCTGAGGGATCTTCAACTAATGTGGTCATCGGTAGCATCCACGCTTGGTCTTTCCATGGGATCAGGGCTTCCGCACAGCATGGCAGTCCCTGGGTCATAGCTCAAAGTTCCCATAGTGGTATATCAGTTCAGCAGCAGCATTGCCTTTTATGATCTAGCCTTGAGATCCATGGAGCATCACTTCCTTTTTTTTTTTTTTTAAATTGTGTTTTATTAAATCATAACTTTGTACATTGATGCATTTATGGGGTTCAAGGTACTGCTTTGATATACAATGTGAAATGCTTACATTGAACTAAGTAACACATCCATCACAATTATACTCATTTCTTAATAGTTTTGAAATGTACCATTGCATCATGCACATTAGATGATGTCCCCCCAAATACCCTCTCTCCTCCCAAATCCATCCTCTCCTCCCCTCTCCTCCCTTTCCCCACTACTTTCTGGACTATAATTCTGTTTTGCCATTCATATGAGTGTGCAGGTGCTTATATATTGATTTCATAGTGGTATTGAGTACATTGGATACTTTTCCCCCCCATTCTTGAGATACTTTACTAAGAAGAATATGTTCCAGCTCCATCCAAGTAAACATAAAAGATGTGAAGTCTCCATCCTTTTATATGGCTGCATAGTATTCCAAGGTGTACATATACCACAATTTGTTAATCCATTCATGGGTTGGTGTGCACTTGGGCTGTTTCTATGGCTTAGCAATTATGAATTAGGCTCCAATAAACATTCTGGTGCAAATGTCTTTGTTGTAAAATTATTTTTAATTATTTGGGTATATACCTAGTAGAGAAATTGCAGGATTGAACGGTAGGTCTACTTTTAGTTCCTTGAGTGTTCTCCAAACTTCTTTCCAAAAAGGTTGTATTAGCTTGCATTCCCACCAGCAATGTAGAAGGGTTCCCTTCTCTCTGCATCCATGCCAACATCTGTAGTTTTGGGATTTTGTAATGTGGGCTAATCTTACTGGAGTTAGATGATATCTCAAAGTGGTTTTGATTTGCATTTCTCTGATGATTAAGGATGAAGAGCATTTTTTCATGTGTTTGTAGGCCATGTGCCTGTCTTCATCAGAGAAGTTTCTGTTCAAGTCTCTTGCCCACATAGAAAAAGGGTTATTTATTCTTTTCTTATTGATTAGTTTTAGTTCTCTGTAGATTCTAGTTATTTGACCTTTGTCTGAAGCATAACCTTCAAAAAAGTCTTCTCCCGTTCTGAAGGTTGTCTGTTTGTTTCACTTACTGTGCTCTTGGCTGTGCAGAAGCTTTTTAGTTTGATCAGATCCCAGTAATGTATTTTTAGTGTTGCTTCAATTGCCTGGCGGGTCCTCCTCATAAGGTGTTCTCCCAGGCCAATTTCTTCAAGTGTTTTCCCTGCACTCTTTTCTAGTATTTTTATAGTT
>CAUYPK010064730.1:0-28568 GCA_963574355.1 Loris lydekkerianus
ACTGAAACTGCAAGAGCAGGCAACCTAAGATAGGGGCTATGTTTTTCCGCCATACAAAAAACAAAAGAGGGAATTGTTGGGCCCTGCCATGTGCCTGAGGCCTAGTGCAACTTCCTGAGCCTGACTAGAAGTAGATCCATCCAGCTACTTCCGCGTAGCAATGACTCAGCAAGGCCCGGCCTGAAACTGCCTCTACCTAGATACAGCCAATGTGGTACCATGCCATTGGCCCAACCCTGTCACACACCTCTTCCCCCGCCTTCTTTCCCCACCCCTTCTCCATAATAAAAAAATAAATAAAAAAAAAAAAAAAAAAAAAAAAAAAAAAGACACTTATACTCTACTCTTAATAGATTTGACAGGTAAGCCAAGGTGGTTGCAGTGAAAAAGGCCAAGCATTTTGGAGCTAGGGCAGGTGGGGGGAGTGTTCAAATATATATATACGGATATGAACAGGGCCTAATCATCTTAAATTCTTTGTTAAGAAAGTGGCAAGCGCTCTCTCTCTCTCGGTCTCTCTCACTCTCTCTCTCTCTCTCTCACACACAAACACACACATGTACATGTACACACACAGAACAAAGGGAAGACACTAGACTTTTCCTTCACTATCTTTCCTGTCACCACAGCAAATAGTGGCAAGAAGATGTGCTCAGCCAGGGAAAGATACTCTCTCTTTTTCTTTCTTTTCTTTCTTTATCTCTCTCTCTCTTTTTCTTCAACTTCCTTCCTTCCTTATTTCCTTTTCACTCTCTTTCTCTCTCTCCCCTCTCTCCCTTCCTTCTTTCTTTCTTTTGTTCTTTTTTCGAGACAGAGTCTCTTATTACCCTGGGTAGAGTGCTGTGGTGTCGTAGTTCACAGCAACCTCAAACTCTTGGGCTCAAGAGATCTTGCCTTAGCCTCCTGTGTAGCTGGGATTACAGGTGTGAGCCACCACACCTGGCTCTCTTGCTTTCACTTACCAGTATTTTACTATAGAACTGTCTAGATTTCATGGTAACTAGTGTCAGGATACACTCTGAAACTCATCTAGAAACTAAGGCCATGATTTTTATAGATGATGCCAGAACCCCATATATCCCTACAAAGATGAGTCTGAGTCCTATCCCCCAGTGCCTGTGAATGTGACTTTATTTGGAAATAGAATCTCTGCAGGTATAATTAAGTTAAGGCTGTCCAGATGAAATCATCTTGTATTTAGGCTGTACCCTGAATCCAATGACTAGTGTCCCTATATAAGAGAAAGGAGAGGGAGATTTGAGACACACAGGCACAGAGAAAAAGGCTACGTGAAGATGGAAGCAGAGGCTGCCATAATGTAGCCACAAGCCAAAGATTGCTCAGAGCTGACAGAAGATGGAGGAGACAGGATTCTCCCCATGTGCCTTCAAAGGTCAGCATGGCCTCGCCCACACCTTGATTTCAGCCTTCTAACTTCAGAACTGTGAGAGAAAAGTTCCAGGGGTCCTAAAACTTTTTAAACAGGGGCCAGTTCACTGTCCCCAAGACCGTTGGAGGGCTGGACTATAGTTAAAAAACAAACAAACTATGAACCAATTCCTGTGCACACTGTACATGCCTTATTTTGAAGTAAAAAAACCAAAATGGCAACAAATACAATCACACCACCTCATGTGGCCCACAGGCCGTAGTTTGAGGACCCCTGTAACAGTAACTCTATTATAATTGGTTAGCCCTAGGAAGCTAGACACCTTGGTTGAAAGGGAGACACTTCTGCCCTCCCTCACACTATTCAGCATGAACCTCTAGCAGTTGTTCCAGGAATTTGAATTTGAACGAGCTCCTCTGAACACTGCTATCAATTTTGACAGCTATTGATAAAGAACAACTGAGTGTGTCTTTTGCCTTTGAGTACTGATGGCCCTGTGTTGAAAGATGTTTATTTTTTATGAATAAATATGAAAGGAAATTTCAAAGACAGCTTGCTACTTTCTTAACAAAAAACCCAGGATGATTAGGCAACAGTGTGAGATTCCCAGATCACACATTACTGGAGACCTGTAATTAAACACTGACTGGGAGGCAACTGGAACCCCAAGCCTAAAACCAAGGACTCCCTTGGATAGGGGACCATTCTGACTCAGCGTGTTCACAAACGGATGAGGAAGGAGGGTTGAATGGTCAGGGTTAAGACATGACAGGTAAACAGAAACCCAAGCTGGGGAGGTAATGGAGAGTCTGGGAAGTGTTGATAACAAAAACAGCCAACATTCAGACACGGATAAAAGCTGACGAGGAAAGGAGGAAGGACCACGTTCCTGAACTCTGTTAGGTGATATTTTTCGCTCCTTCAGAGGTAGGCAAGAAAGAATAGGTGAAATGCGAGAATTAGAACAAAACAATGCTTAGGCAAAGTGATAAGTCCCTTTAGATGGCCCCAAATGTTGGTGCTGCCGCGATGAAATCTACTTGTTTATTGTCTTCAAACAATCGAACGTCTTGTCTGTAGCGGATAGGGTATCGGGTATCCTGTTTAACGGAATGATGAGCATCAAGATGAAAGAACCACACCCTGCAGGAGCAGCAGGGAAGATGGATATGAAAGCAAATTTCAGGAGCATCAAAGGGGGACTAACATTTTTGGGGAAGGGACATCAGAAAGGCTTCACCAAGGTGTGGCAGCTGAGCTGAGCCTGGAAGGTTGAGACAGGCATTCATCAGGTGAAGAAATGACAGCTAGGACCAAGTCTGGGAGCGTGACAACTCCCACTTCTTGAGCTCATCCTTTCCACCGGGCACTAGTCCAAGTTCTTTCTATGGATTAATGCATTTCATTCTCAAACCCATGAGGTTGATACAATTACTATTCTCACTGTACAACTGGAGGAGACGGAGGCACCAAGGAAACGAAGTGACCTGCTCAGAGTCATCCTGGTGGAGCCTGAATTTGAGCTCTAATGGTCTTGTTCCAAAGCTCGTGTTTGAGAACCACCAAGACAGACTTAGATTAAATTTCAGTTTCTGCTATTTTCCAGCTGGGTGACCTCAACATGTTACTCAACCTCTTAAAGCTCCAGTATTCTCATCTATAAAATGAAAAATGCAGGAGGCATATGTGCTTTTGTCTGCCTAGAATCCTCTCCTCTTAGAAATTGCTCCTCCTTGTCCTCCAACCATTGGTCCTGCCTGGAGCAGGCACATTCTTATCATCCTGGGGCCACTGCTAATTAACCCAAGAATGGGCAGTTAACTTCAGCTGGGCCCGTGTAAGCCCTTCTCTGGGATTTTTAAAACTAAAACAGAGAAAGAAAATTAGTTCCTCCTTGGTGGAGGAAAACCAAATGTGTGAAACTCCAGAGCTGCTGGAAGTCATGAACCCTGATGTGTGGTGGGGACGAGTTTACAGAGAGAGAATGAAAGCTACATGGAGAAGGAAGTGACTGGAAAGACTCTGCCATTGGTCTGAGCTAATGTGACTTTGATTTATGCCACACCAAGAGTGTTTATCAGTAAGAAATAGTAGTACCTGTTTCACAGGGTTGTTTGAAAGAGCGGCAGCCATGATGTATGCAAGGAGGTCAGGGCAGTGCTTGGGCCTGCCAATGGTCCCGTTATTGTTACAACCATCAGTGCTATTCTTCCTTTAGTAAACTTTGCAGTTGCGACTGTCTATTCCAGCCTGGGTACCTTGTACTGCATTCCTCTCCTGTTCTCCCCCCCCCCTTCCTTGTTCTACCCCTATTCTACCTGCCAAACCTTCCTTGAGGCCCTGCACCCTCCAGACAAGAGTTAGTCACTTCCTCATTCATATTTCCTTTTTCCTTATCTGTCAACTACATGGAACACACACAGATAGGTATTGGGTTAAGCTGCTTCCCCTCCTCCTGACTGCGAGGGCTTTGTGCCCACCCTTCCCTCTGTGCTTTAATGCTCCGTGCCCAGCACAGCGCCTGGCCCTGAGAAGCCCTCCTTCAGTGCCATGTACGTGGAAGAGGACTGGAATGTCATCTGAGAAAAGCAGAACTGCCGAAAGAAAGCTCATCAATCTTAATGTTTCCTGCCTGACAGCCAAAACGCATTCACAGATGGAGAATGGTGTGCTTGGAACCGAGTAAAAGTGGAGTCCAAAGAGTCGGGAATGCTGCCTCCAGCACTGTGCAAAGAGCAGCAGATGTGATGCCTTCGAGACACAATGAGGAAGAAGACAGTAACCCTAGGACAGATCTGTCGATGTGTAAAATCTAAACCACCCCCAGCCAAGCAAGACCCTTGGGGTTGCTTCCTCCTGCTTCTCTCACCCTACCTCCAAGTCCCTGTGATGGGAAAACATCCACTTCCACACATTTACTCAATTGGAAAGAAGTACTCAGCCAGCCTAGGTGCACCCAGCTGGCACTGCCTGATGTCATTAAGGTCATACAACTCACTTTCCTTGGTCTGATTCCATGCTCAGCAGGAAAGCTCCCATGGAAAGTATCCCTACGGGCAGGGAACACATTGTCCAGCTGACATAAATTTTTAAGTATTGCTTGAAATTCAACATACCTGGCATGCTCCTTAGGAAGAGCTCCTTTCTGAAGGAAAGCCGTGCCAGGCTAATTTGGTTGCGTGTGGTGTGTGCCAGTGTCAGAGTTAAACCGGCTGCCTTGGCGTCCAGTAATTGCACTGTTCGCACCGTCTCCACAAAGGCACCCATTTATTGGCATAAGGTTGGCCAATCACTTATAAGATGGCTCACATGAAGCTCTATTAGTGCAGGAACTTCATAGGGACTGGGGACGATGTCTATGAACCAAATCTTTTGTTTGGGGATTAAGACACAATAAATGTCGGGATGCTGGTCTTGAATCCCTGCATGATGACAGATCACTATTCCGGTTCTCCCCAGGTCTGCAGGATGCTCTGATCATGGACATACGTGGTCCCTGAAGGCTTGTATGCACTGATCAATTTTGTGGTCTTCCTTTCCTCCTGTTTAGCTAAATGATAAATTCTGATTACCTGAAGATATCTGGTCTTACCTTTTACATGCACCTGAAAGAACCTCACACGCAGCATGGAAATTATTATATTTTTTGGAAATTATATTTTATTGCAGTTTTGGCCAGGGCTGTGTTGGAACCCACCACCGTCAGTATATGGGGCCAGCGCCCTACCCACTGAGCCACAGGCATCACCCAGAAATTATATTTTAGAATGTGGTTGATGTAAGTCAGTTTTGCTAAGCCTCATCAACCCTGGATCCTGAACAAATTAGAGACTAGATTCTGAGTCATGGTGATTTCCTGCCTCCATAGTTCAACCATCTCTACCCTCAACTGCATGAACTAAACTTGAAATAAGTTTTAAGTGTTATTCCCAAAACTTCTACTCTTTTACCCCTTAGGAAGATATAGAAGATAGCCATTTCTTCCTTTCTTTGGCTGAATGGCTATTTGGAATCTGCTGCCTTTGACTTTTGATTAACCTCAAACTTGTGTTTCTTTTGGAGATGAGGAGTAATAGAATGTGGCTGCCCCTGGCGGAGGGTAAAAAATGAAGAAAACAAAAAAGGACACGTGTGTGGATGGAAAGTGGCCTGTACTATCATGAGCTAAATAAACAGTTCTGCAGATTCATAAGTGGGAGCATTTCTGCAAAAGACCAGAGAAACCAGAAAACACCCCAAGTAACAAGCCTTCACAATTGTTTCGCCTTTCACAATTTACCAAACATCTCTACATGAGTTCATTCAATCCTCCTGGTGACTGGGAGAAGGGGTTGAGAAGCCCACTGATGCTCCTTCACGAAAGTCTTCCTCCAGAGGAGAGTTGAACAGCCCCCAAAATGCTTTCTTGTGTGTTGTTTGGATGGTCCCTACACCGAGTAAATATTAATAGATTTGAGAGCCTCCGGTAGTTACGTTCGCTGAATATATTTCCCTTTTCTGTGGTTTAACTGAGTTAAGTTAGAGGTTTCAGGAAGAAGAGAAAGAACAGGTCTAGGGTAGGCATATCTAGCTGAACTTCCGCGTGATGCCTTTTCTTCTGAAATAATTCCCTGGATAAAGTGCCCTTTCTGGCAACAAGATAAACAGGTTCATCTAGAGGTTTGGCTCACTGGAGTATAAAGCCCTTGGTAACCACAGCGCTCACCTCCATCCACCCCAGGATCCCAGCCCTGAGGAGGGTACAGTGGCAGGCATTGTGTGCTCAGAAGGTTTCACACCCACTGGGAATCTGAAACAGAGACACTGTTTACACTGCAAAGATCTCTCCAGACCTGCGGGGCCTTTGCCAACATGGCTGCCTCACATCTGCCCCCACCCAAGCTTTCCCACCCAAGCTTGCTACTGAAACTCTTGAAAAATGACAGGACAGGTGGCAACCACTGGCTGAGCAAAAGGCTAATTTCCAGAACTCAGAGCAGAGTGGGGCTGTGGTGGCATCTTCTAAGAACTTGATTCTGAGAAACATTTCTTCTATGATCATCCCTATTTTTAGGACAGTTCCAAACCTCCAGAGCCTCTACTATCCCTTCCCCCTTGACGGGCCAGCTGAAGGGTTTCCCAGTGACTTGTCAAATGCTCCTTACTTAGTATTTATTTGTTTGGATTCTTCCAACAAAAAAGGTTTAGCTTTATTTTTTAAGCTCATGCAGATAAAGACAAGAACACTGAGATGTTACCAGCTGTAACCAGAAGCACCAAATAGGCTTATTTGCTCACATACAAAAAAAGTAAATTGGACACTGCCTCTGCTTTTAGGGTTTTATCTAAGTTAGTGTGGACAATTTTGGCTTTTCAACAAACCGAATTGACCATTGAAAGTGAAGAATTCACTTTAGCCAAAAATTTTGATTAACTTTGTTCTGTTTGATGTGAATCAAATCCTAGGGAACCTGAGAAATAGCATTATTCTCTCCTGAGAGACACAACACTCAATTTTCCCTTGGAGTCCAAAATTTTGGTCACCCACAAATACACCCATATTTTTTAACAAATGTATCAAAACAATTCAAGGGTAATGATTACCATTTTAGCAATTGTTTCTAGAAAAATTTAATTATCTTCCATAAAAAAAGAAAATTAAAAAAAAAAAGAAACTCACTCCCTATGTCACAGCACCTATAAAAATTGATTTAAAAAGGATCACAGACTTGAATGGAAGAGCTTAAACTATACAAGTTTCATGTTCCTAGTTCATAGCAAACAATAATCATGCAAAAAAATTTGATAAAATGAACTTCATCTTGGAAGTTCTGCTGCTCTCAGAAAGATACTGTTTAGAGAATTAATAGGCAAGTCACAGATTGGAAGAAGGTATTCACGATACATATATCTAATGAAGAACAGTTATCCATAATATATAAAGAACTTCTAAAATTCAATAGTTAAAAAGACAAGCAACCTAATTTAAAAACAGGAAAAGGACTTGAACAGGAAGATATACAAATTATTAGTAATCACATAAAAAGTACTTATTATTATTTGTCCTCAGGAAAACGCAAATTAAAAGTACAATGAGATGTTGCTAGCCCTCCACTGGAATGGCTAAAATTTTTAAATGTTGGTGAGGAGCCAGAACAACCAGAATTCATATATGCAGCCACTGGAAATGTAAGATAATTCAGCTACTTCAGAAAACTGTTGAATAGTTTCTTACAAAGTAAAAAAATACATCTATATTATGATACAGCAATTCTACTCCTGTCTATTCAAGAGAAATGAAAACATATGTTCACAGAAGGACTCAGATAGGATGTTCAAGAAATTTTATTCATCATAACTAAAAACTGGGAACAAATGCCCACCAATAGAAATGCAGATAAATTTTTGTATATTCCTATAGTGGAATACTACTCACTAATAAAAAGAAATTAATGATATGCAATAGAGGTGAGTATCAAAATTATTGTGGAGAATAAAAGAAGCTACACACAAGAGCTTATGATTTTACTTACATGACACTGTAGAACATGTAAAATTAATCCCTTGTGTAAGGAGGCCATGTGAAAGAGGGGGCTTTGACATTACACGGAGAGAAAGGGAAGGCCAGCCATCCCAGTACCCAGCACCCCCGCTGAGCCTACCCCAGCTGGCAGAAAGATGAGAAATAATGAAACGGCTGTTTAAGTCACCAGGTTGTGGAGGGGTTTGTTATGTGGCAATAGACAACAAGAATTTCTACTTTCCTAATGCAATTGTTAGAACTAAGTGATATGGCACTTGTGGAAGGTCTTTGTAAAAGGACCCGTGCTAAGCATGTGTGAGGGGCTGTTATTCTGGGTGTATGTGCAGGTTAGAGTTCATGCTCATGTGCAGAGATACGTCCATTCGAGAATTATCCTGTGGAATAGTCTTACCATCCAACCAATATAACCTTTGTTTTCTTCTATCTCCTTCCTCCCTCTCACATGGCCAGCCATTCACTGGAGCTTCTGGAGAGGGAAGGGAAGGAGAAGAGGAGAAGAAGAGAGAGAGCTCGTCAATGCTGAAGATTATAATGTTTAGACTCTACCAAATACATTTGAAGTTTGACAAGGCTGAGTTGGAGAGAAGGGAGAGGGAGTCACCACGGTGTAATAAGCTAGTCCTCAATCTGGTCCAGGTCCAGTGTTGCTTTAGGCCCAGAGGGGTTTGGAATTATAGGAACACAATTTCCAAGACATTGGTTTATCACTCAGGATGCCAGTTATTCATTTGTAATGAGAAATGCAATTTCCCAGCCACGGTGTTAGTCTCCTGGTGGAGGAAGATTACTCTGGGAAACCAGATTACTTCAACTTGCAAGAGTTTCATGTCTGGAAACATGGAGGACTGGAGAAAGTGGAGAGCCATGAGCACCAGGAGCCTTTGGGGTGTGCTGAGTAATGTTAGTGCACTGCTATTCAAACCTGGGTTATGCACCTTTTTGTGCACCTGGAATTTGTAATCTATTTCTAACCAGACAGGGAGGATCCTCTCGGCCCTCTGTTTACAGGCTACCAGATGTGGGGAAGTGAATTCAAGCAGGCAGCCTCTCCCTTCCAAAAGGATGGTGGAGATGGGTCCCTTTCTTTTACAAAAAACGATGTAATAGAATTCAGGGATTTGAATGGCTCATGAAAGACCATTAGCTCCAACCCCAGCTTGGATAACTTGTCTGGATCCCTCCCCTAATGTAAGTGTCCATGTCACCCTCTCCTCTCCATTTCTGCTCTTTTAAGACTATATTATAATGTTTGTTCAAATGTCAGACACTAAACTATGAGTTCTTGAAGGTTAGAATTATGTCTTATTCATCTTTTTTCACCAGTCCCAGAATAGTCGCTGGCATACAGTGGTGCTCAAATAATTCACATGGCATTAACTAAAAATCTGATGTTTTTTAGAACTTGGCTGAAATCTAAAACATTGCAACATCATCTCACTTAGAATGTTGCCTTACCCTTTTGTCATAATTTTAGAGCGAGGAGAAATGCAGAGATCGCTAGATCAGATGTGCTTTGCAGCTCAGGGAGGGAACAAGGAGGGCACTTGCCAGCGTCCCCCCTACCAGGGTACTCTGTAGCCCTTAGCAGCCCTCCTGATCTCCTGGTTTTCTGGCGCTTCCTCTCACACTCCGAGCTCCTGGGGTGCTTCAGCGAAGTCAGTCTCACTAAGCCTCCACCACCTCCCACCCCAGGGACTCAGCGTAGAGTCACGAAGGCTTTTATATCTCACTGATAAAAGGTTTTAATTTGTGCCCATTCTTGCAGACTCCTAGATGCAGCCATCCTAGTCTTGGAAGAGGGTGGAGGGAAGGGGAGAGAAGAACCGGCCCGGAGGCCCGGAGCTCTCTGGAGCTGGCTGGATGCAGCGCCCCCACCACGCCTAGTGGGAAAGGAGGACTTCCGCCCTACACCTGCGGGCGCACGCAGCTCCAGGGAGATCACGAGAGCCGCGGGGTCAAACTGGCTGACGGAGGCGCTGCAGCAGCCGAGACAGCAATGAATGCAGAAACCCTTTAGGGAATACTTTAAACAATTATTTTAATTACCGTGCAGATCCAAGCACAGTCACCTGAACTCATCGGGAGCAAATATTCCTAAAATTCCATTCAGCTGCGTCTCTCTCCTGCCTCTCTCCATTTCAGGCAAATGTCCACACCCTCTGCCAAGGTGGGAAACAGTCCACAGCAGCTCGGTCGCCCGCTGCTCCCTTCACTCCACTCCTAGGGAGTAGTCATTTGGGAGTGGTTGTGGGAGCAGGACAAGGAAGAATGCTTGTTGGGGACCAAGAGAATATTTAGAAGAGTTTTCCTTTCAATTCAGGCTAAGCCCGTCATCTCAAACTTGGATGCTCTTTGAAACCCATTCGGGGAGCTTTAAAAACCGTTAATGCTAACTCTGGGATAAGACTCCAGAGGTGCTGATTTAATTAATCTGAGATGCGGCCTGGGCATCGCGATTTTTTTTAATTCCCCAGGTTATTCTCAGGTTGAAAATTATGGATATAAATTCCTCATTCCTCCTTCCACCTTGACACAAAATAGATTCTGAACCCAGGCCCATGGCCCAAGGAAGGCGGCACCTGCTCCCTTCGCAGCTCTTACGCACAGCAAGGTCCAAAAAATCCGTGCGCGCGGTGATGCTAAACACGCGGCGGCGGGGCGGAGGGGCGGTGAGTGGGGGTGGGTGGGCGGGTCAGGTAGGCGGTGCTACCCCTGGCCCCGCCCCCGCACGCCTATGGGCGCGCGGTGCGGGACCTGACGTCACTCTTGTCAGGGCCGCGGCACATGGGCGGCCGGATGCGCTGAGCCGGGCGCTGCGGGGCCGCGGAGCGCGGGGGAGCAGCGGCCGCCGGCGCGGGGAGGGGGGTGGGGCGGGACAGCGCGCCGCCTCGGGTGCTGGCACTAGGCACCGGGGTCGGCGTGGTGCCTTCTGCCCTTCTGCAGCCATCGACATTTTTTTCTTTTCTTTCTTTCTTTTCTTTTCTTTTTTTTTTTTTTTTTTTTTTGCAATTTTGAACATTTTGCAAGACGAGGGGTTTGGGGCAGGTGAGAGCATCCTGTGCGTCGCCGGAGAGCCAGTGGGCACTTGGCGCGCTCTCCTGGGACCGTCTGCACTGGAAACCCGAAAGTTTTTTTTTTTTTTAATACATATTTTTCTGCAGATGTATTTGTAAGGGTATAAGTAATTTTTTTCTTCCCTTGTTTCCAACGTTTTGAAAGCGAGTACTTTGTACTTTTGGCAAAGGACGCAGGAAAAGCTCAGCAACATTTTGGGGGGGCGGTTTTCTTTTTTTGGTTTCTTCTTCTTCTTCTTCTTCTTTTTTTTTTTTTGAGGACAAATCATTGAGTACATCGCGATGGAGAAAATGTCCCGACCGCTCCCCCTGAATCCCACCTTTATCCCGCCTCCCTACGGCGTGCTCAGGTCCCTGCTGGAGAACCCTCTGAAGCTCCCCCTTCACCACGAAGACGGTGAGCGCTGCCGCGGCCGCCGCCGCCGCCGCTTCCCCCGGCGGCCCCGCTCTGGGCAGGGGCGACGCTCCCGGGGTCCCCCTCCTGGGCCGGGCACGCCCGCTGGATCCTCCGTCCTCTCCCTCCGTCCCGCGGCGCCCGTCCCGCTCTGATGAGATTGAGGAGCTCACCCATCACCCGTCCTCCTCCTCCTCAGTGAAAAGGGAGGGACCCCTCCCGAGCAACATTTAAAATAGCGCCGGGCCCAGCGCAGCCTCCCGGGCCCCGCTTCCGTCGAGCAGGTGGGAGGTAGAGCCTGACAGGTGGGGCACTCGCGCAGAGGGAAGCCGCCTGCGCCCCGGCGGAGCCTCCGGGCCGGGGGAGAAACGCCGGGGCCTGGTTCTATGGCGGGCAGGGGGCGGTCGAGTGAGGGGGTCTCGCTGCCTAGCCTGGGTGTCGGGCTTGTGTTATAGCTTCAGTGACTGGTTAGTTCGCAACTCGGGAGGTGCGAGCGGAGACGCGTTCTCTCCAGGTAGAGGGTAATTCACCGAGGGGTGGGGGCTGGGGCCGGCGGGGGGAGTGGTCTCTCGGCGGGAAGCCGTGCACGCCTCCAGCTAAATGACACTTTTCCCGGTGCACTTTTCCCGGTGGGAGGGGGAGCGGGAGCGGGCTCAAGTGTAACCCCGCGGGAGCCTCCTCTGGCTGGTGGAGCCCCCTCTGGCTGGTGGAGCCCTTTCTTGGCAAGTCCCAAACCTCCCCAAGGCAACCTTGGCCTCAGCGGGAGCGGAGAGGACAGAGAGACTGAGCCGCGAACCCAGAGGGGGACGCCGCGGATTTGCCATTTGGGCTGATGGGGTTTCATGCTTTCGGTATCACAGTAGCGGATGTCAACCACGCTGCTGAGAGTGTAAAGTCTTAAAAGATTATTGGGTGCAAATAGCTTGGGAGTACTTACAGGTTACCTAGAAGGGAACAACCTGTTGCGTTGCAAGTATTGGGGTGTTTGGTTTGCAATGCGCAGATCATAGCGCCCCACCCTGAACTCTCTCTCCTTTGAGGAATGGCACTGGGGAGGATGGGTCTGCCTGCAAGCTTTCGCTTCGGGAGGTGTTTGTGCTAAGTCAGATTCTCTGAAGAAACTGTAGACAGGGTTACTTACAATGGCTTGTCCTGATGGCGGTGTTTCTCCGAAGAGGAAACTCAGAAGCACATTTCTTAATCTCACATTCCAACTCACCACAGTATTAGAATTGACAAAATCCAGAGCGCCTGTGAAAGACCTAATCCAGCGAGCAGTATTTCCAGGTAGAAAATAGCTGCATACTTCCAGCATAGGTATGTGGAATACCTCTTCTGGTACCTGTGCTTTGACGGGGTTCCTAAACGTGCGATTTTTTGTAAATTGGATAGAACTCCAGTGTTTGAGAATGAGGAAGAAAACATTTTGTACGTGTTTTTTTTACTCCTTTTGTAAAAATCAGTGTGCCCCCTGTGGCTTTAGAAGCCAACACAGGTGAACTCAGAAAGTTCTTGTGTTTCTTCTTTTCCATTGATCAAGTTCCTTCCTCTCAGAGCCTCCATATTGCAAATGGAGGTTGTTTTACAACGTTGTTTTGTGACAATTTTTAGATCATATATGGAAAGAACCAGGCATACAGTAGGTGCTCAATATGTAGTAGAAGGGTTGGAAAGTCCTTGCTGTACCAAAATTAAGACAGCCAACTCACTGGTTTTGTAAGTCAGAATGACCTTATATTACTGTGATGAGTGATGAAGGAAGATGAATCCAACCTGGTTGGCTGTTTTCTTAACAATCACAGCAGTTGTATGTAATCACAGGTGTTATTTTCCCACTTTAGATTTAAATTATTAATCGCCTCAAATAATGCACGGAGACTATTCCCTTGTTTTGGTTCTAGAGCAGCCCATAGCCCTATCCCAAGGACTAGTGCTTTCTTTCCAAAGTAAATAGGATGATGTTGAAAAACGGGCAGAGATCCACGTGCTGCCTGAACTTTTAACTTTAGATCCACAAAGGACAGCAACCAGAGAAGGACCCTAGCATTGGTGAAACATGTTTTTTATAACAGGCCAGGAAAAGTTGTAAAAGATGGATACTTTTTCTTCTTCCTTTCTTCCTTTTTGTTTGAAGTCTGATTTTCCTTTCTTCTGCAGCATTTTGTAAAGACAAAGAGAAGGAAAAGAAGCTGGATGATGAGAGTAACAGCCCGACAGTCCCCCAGTCGGCATTCTTGGGGCCCACCTTATGGGACAAAACCCTTCCCTATGACGGAGATACTTTCCAGTTGGAATACATGGACCTGGAGGAGTTTTTGTCAGAAAATGGCATCCCCCCCAGCCCGTCTCAGCACGACCACAGCCCTCACCCTCCTGGGCTGCAGCCGGCTTCCTCAGCGCCCCCCTCGGTCATGGACCTCAGCAGCCGGGCCTCTGCACCCATTCACCCTGGTATCCCGTCTCCGAACTGTATGCAGAGCCCCATCAGACCAGGTAAAGGCCATGGGAAGCTTCTTCCTGTAGACCGGGAGAAGGGTGAATGGGAGGGGTCTTTTCATACTCGGGGAGGTTCTAGCAAATATTCTAAGAAAGGAACATTCTGCTTTGCCCACGGCAAAACCTCTCCCACTTCAAGGAGCAAGCCTGTGGAGCATCAGTTAGATATGCATCCTTTATATCTACCTCTAGAAATTCTAATTTTTCAGGTTTTGGATGAGGGTCCAGGAATATGTCTTTTTGGTCACTTTCTCATGGGATTCTGATGCAGCTGATCCATGGATGGCAGTTTTAAGAAATACCAGCAGTTAGTGCTTCCAATAATTTAAGGAACCATCTCCTCTTCTATCTCTTTTCCTTATTCCTTTCTCTTATTCCTGAACACATAGATAATAGGATCTTGCTAAGTGATCTGGGCAGACTCTATAAGGCTTGATTTGCCTTTATTCATTCTTCTCTGCCCTGAAGGGGGAAAAATGTGAGTGAGGGTGTTTGTCATTAACTGAGAAACAGAACCTAAAAACAGGCTCTCCTATTAAATGTGGCTTAGCCTTCTTTAGGATCAGACCCCATTTCTCTCTTGTCATTATTCCTATAAACCAACCTGTTCGTTTTCTTTTTCATTTTCATCTGCCCATCACACTTAATCCACCTTTATCAAAGCCCACTGGGCTGCAAGATCAGCTGTAAATGATGTTGAAATGTCACAGAAACATCACCTGAAATGACCAATACTTCAAAACCCACTGCTAAATGCGCAGATAGAAACACAGATACAGGCAGCCCTGGATTCATGCCTTCAGCACTCCGTAGTACAAAATGAACAGGAAGAAAGACTATTTCATGCACACAGGTAACCAGGAACAAAGATTCAGCCAGATAAATCGCCAGGAAGGTCACAGAGCTGAGGGCCTTAGCTGTGGGGGAGGACGGAAAGCAGGACAATGCGAGACTTGTGCCAGAGGTTGTTACTGAATTTGCTGTCCTCGGCTCTTGCAGAAAGTTCTGTGACACACAGAGCAAGATTTAAATGGAAGGGAACGATGCAAAGAAGGAAGAGAGCACCCCCACCTTGATATGTTAGTATTGGAGTTAAAAGTTCTTGGCCTTTTCTTCAAAATCACTTTGAATTATAACTCAAGGCCACTGGCTGAAATGGAATTAAATCTGAACCCTCAGCCACCTTGCAGGCTGCAGGAGCTTGGGAAAACACTCTTGATGTGAACCCAGGCCCTGCTACTTAGAATGTGTGCTGCCCTGTCTTCTGTTTTCAGTTGCTTCGCAGGAACAATCAGCAAAATAAACAGTTCTTCAAGGTGGAAAAACAACCAGGGGAAAAGGGAGCAGAGCCCCAGGGAGAGGGCACAATTGTGCCTCTGTCACTGGACTCACTCTGCATAGGGAGATGGACCACTTGGTAGCCCTATGACCTTACTAAGTAACATAACTTTTGGAACCTCAATTTCCTTTTGTATAGAAGGGTGCAATTTCTACTTTAGTAAACTATTGAGAAAATTAGAATATGTATAAAGGGACAAATAACTAGCAGGGGGTGTTGTATTAATGGAAACAGTTGTGATCATTGTAGTATCTGTGTCAACTTTTATTATTTATGTCAATCCCTGTCTTGTGACACACCTTCTTAAAATATTTAGATGTAGCATATAACTCTTCTTTTGAAGAGAAACATCAGGAGATTTTGCCCAATAGTTAACAGATTTGGGGTGCATTAACCCTAATACTTAAAATCAATGGAAAATATTTCTCAATCCCCTAACAAATATAGAGTACGTACTGTGTTAGGAATATTGTATTTTTTCCCCCAACCATTGAGCGTCCACACCTTGCTTCCTCATGAGAGTCTAAAATCGTGGTTTTAGAATTCTGAGGCTTCTTTAAAAGTCATTTGTCAGAACTCATTAGAGTCAGTGCTGATCAATGACTCTTAGAAATTTGAGTTGCCCCAATCAGAGTTGGAATCCATAGCCAAAAACTCCTGAGTTTCAGGGGATATCATTTTGTTAGACTGTGACAGTAAGGCACTGGATCAAAGGGAGCACTGAAAGTCTAGAAATAAGCTCTTCATCTAAATGTCTTTTTGATAATGGAAACACTTCAAAATAACTCTCTTCTTTGAATTGAAAACTCAATGATAGTCTTCACAGAAAAGAAAAAAGTTAAAGCTCTTCTTCAGATGCCAAGCTCAGGTAAAATAACAGTGTGCTGTTGACATATGTTGATCATTTTAAAGATCCTCGTGCAAAATAAAATTGTAAGGGATGCTATCTTCAGGGATGTATATCGCAAGCAAACCTGGAAAGGGAGAGAGTTCTTGATTATTCTGTGTGGCTCACAGACCAGGATAGAAGTACCAAGTTCATCTGGAAGAAAATAAGTCCTCAGAAGGGAAAAGCACAGGTATAGCCTTGAGCATTCGGGGAGTTGTATCACTTGGCTCTCCATCAGGATTTCCCAGCCTTGGCCTGGCTAATGTTTGGGGTAAGTCTTGTTGTGGGATGCTATCCTTGCATCGTACGTAGGATACTCAGTAGCATCTCTGCCTCTGCCTCTTAGATGCCAGTAGCACTCCCACCCCTACCTGCCACAAGTAGGAAAAAAGTCTCCAGTCACTACCAAATATTCCCTGAGTACGAAGTCACTCTCAGTTGTGAACCGCTGGGTGAGACCTTCAACTTGGATAGCAGAACATGTATTTAATTCAAGATCCCAACACATAAATGGGTGTTTTTACCTCTTACAGTGCATCAGGGCAAAACCTTCAAGAAGGTCAGGAGACATTAGGTTGCCAAGAAGAAATAGAATATTAATAAGAGTGTAATTATACACTTTTAAGTTGATAAAACTTAGCCATAAGGCTAATCAGGATATAATTATGGGATAGGTGTGGAATAATTACCAGACATTTGTTTTCAGCTATGTGCTCAGCATGTGTCTTTTGAGTTACATTCTGTAGCCTGGTGTAATTAGTGCTACCTGTTTGGGCAAATGACAATGAATCCATAAACTGACAAATTACACATTGCTTTTTCTTTTCTTTTTTTTTTTTTTAGACAGAGTCTTACTTTGTCCCCCTAGGTAGAGTGCTGTGGCATCACAACTCAGAGCAACCTCAAACTGTCAAAACTCTTGGGCTCAAGGGATCCTCTTGCCTCACCCTCATGAGTAGCCTGGACTTCAGGCGCCTGCCACAACACCCGGCTTTCTTTTATAGAAGGGGTCTTGCTCTTGCTCAGGCTGGTTGGTCTTGAACTCGTGAGTTCGAGCAATCCACCTACCTCGGCCTCCCAAAATTATACATTTCTAATTCACCTAAAGGAGGTCTTGGAATAACAAGGAGGCGAGCGTTCTTGTGAATTCTCATACGTTTTATCATGACTAACATCCTGGTCCTTGTTTCCATTATATGCACTCTGTCTAGTTATCTGTTCAAAAAATGAATCAGATATCTGAAGAAATATATTTTCCTTGAATAAATAATCCAGGGATCCATTGAGACCTGGTGTGGGTATGGTGTGGGGTGTGGTGGCCAAGCTTTCTTTTTTGTTTTTGTTTGAGTTTTTTTGAGGCAGAGTCTAAAGCTATTGCCCTGGATAGAGTGCTGTGGCATTAGAGCTCACAGCAACTTTCATCTCTTAGGCGCAAATGATCCTCTTGCCTAAGTTTTTCTATTTTTGGTAGAGGCAGGGTCTCTCTTTTGCTCAGGCTGTTCTCAAACTCGTGTGCTCAAGCTGTCTACCTGCCTTGGCCTCACAGAGTACTAGGATTACAGGCGTGAGTCACGGCACCCAGCCAGCCAAGCATTCTGGGCTGACATCTTACTGAAGGGAAGAGTGGTGGGTTTCAGATGCTGTAGGTACCTGCAGAGGTTTTCCGGTCATGGTCATGTGAAGTGCAGCCTCCTGGGTATTCCCAGGCCAAGAGAGATAGCTGGAGTCAGTCTAATGACTTTGATGTTTGCTTTTCAGATGCTATCAGAGGTGGTATGTGGGATTGCTTTCCTGGAGGTATGCCTGGGTACTAGAAAAAAAATGAATCTGTTTGCCCTGAGAATTGAGCGATTGCTTTAAGGACAGCCATCCCTTTAGGGAAAGTCATCTATAGCAGACAAAGGCAGAGTTATTTTTAAATCACATGCTTGTAAAGCCAGATTTGAAATCATTTCCTCTGGTGGTTTTTCTTTGAATAGCTTGGGGGTATCTTACCACTGGTAGGCCCATATCCCCCTGAGAATTAAGAAGCCTCTCTTTTCCAGTTCTGAGCATAGAGATAGGGTTATGATGAGGGCTGATTACAGAGTAAAGTGGACACCCTTCCATCTGGCCATGTGTGGGAAGAGAAGGGCATAAGTGGTTGACACAAGAAGAGTAGGGAGTGGGGAGAACCCACTGTGCTATTGCAATATGGAGTTTGCACTGATTCTGCCGACTTTGCTTGGTGACAAGGTTTGGGTTATAGAAGGAAAACGCTGGCCATGGGATCTGAGTAATGACAGAGGGGGAATTCTGTGCAGGTGATTCTGGGATTATGGGAGGTCCTACTGAGGCAAGAGGAATTGTCTTGCTTTTCCCAGGATCGTGATCTGAAGCTCCCCTTCAGGGCAGGCAGTCCATCTACCTATCCAACAGACTGATGTCTGCAGTTGGGAACACAAAATCAATAGTCCCTGTGCATGACACCTCACTTATCTTGGAAGTGCCTCTTATTCATCAGGATCACACAGTCCTGGAGAGGATGGGATCAGCTTTGTTCTGGAGGCAGGTTGACTTTTTTGGGTATCTTTTATAAGAGATGATCTGCTCTGCCCGCAGAAGACAGGCTTGCTGTCCCATTCACAGGATAGTTGTCCCTGGCCTGCGATAAGACAGCTTGGCAGGTCAGAGTGTGTGCTCTGCGTTCAGGGGCTTGGGTTTACATGCTGGGCTGCCATTGGCTTGGTGTGTCCCTTTGTGTCTACTTCTTCACCCCATTAAGCTTCAGTGTGCTAATCAGTAGAATGGAGATTATGAATAGTCCCTCCCCGTGGGGTTTCAATAGGATCAAATAAGCTAATGCGTGACAAAGGGTAGCACAGAGTGCGGCACCTGTGGACCCAGTGCATGGAGCTGTTACCTGTCACCAGCATGGGGGCAGGGCAGGGAATGACTGGATTCTAAACCCCATTCTCCATGTGGGGCTTTGTTCATCCAGTCCCTTTCCCTCTGCAAATATAGGACATGCTGGTTTTTGTTTTGTTTCATTTTTTTTCACTCTTCCTGACATGCCCAGCACTTACTCTGTGCAGGCTGCTTGACCTTTTTTTTCCTTCTGAGTTAGGACAGATCATTGATGTTAACCCAGCAGCATTGCTTCTGGGTTAGCAGTTCCTGTTCTGCCAATGTGGAAACAGCCACTCTCTCAGCCCCCATTGCCCCCCCACCCCACCCGTGTGAGCCCAGGCAGCCCTGGCTGCCTGCCTGCAAGACTGTGTGCTCCGGGCACGTGGCTGGGCCCTGTGGAGCTCGCCTGACGCTGGGTGGTGTGTTGGCTTGTTTTTTTTTTTTTTTTTTTGCCTCCTCCCTCTCACTTCTCTTCCCAGGAGAACAGTAAGTGCCAGTGAGCAATTGTAATCCTGGCCCTGGCATGAGAAAGCTGAGCTCTGGAGGCATGAGAGTTCAGATGCCAGGGAAACCTGTTCTGTTCAACATTCTAGCCAGACCCCAAACTCCTGCCTGTCTGCCCAGAGGCCCTATCTTCTGTGCACCACAGCGGTGGGCAGGATTCCTAGAGGCCGGCTTTTGCCAGGGGTCTTGGCAGAGTCTTTCTAGCTCAGCACTGTGCCTACCAGACTAGAAAAATAGCAATATAAAGGCAGAATGAAGCGGAGGAGAAGGAAAGGGGGTGGGGAGGGTGGGAAGAACAAAGCCTTGATCACATCCTGATACGTAGAAAGCCAGAGGAGAAGACAGCTGTGATTTATTAGATTTCTCAAGAACCTGTCTTCTAACTAGCACTAATCACTTTTACCCAGGAATCATTTTTTATGTCTCAGCAATGAAAATGGAGGGAAGAGGAAAGGTAGTAAGGGAAGTAATAGTTGAAAAAATTGGAAAATAATAGAGACAGGGAGGTACAGGGTCTGTGTTTGACTTTGTAACGGGAATGTTGAGAATATTTGTCACATACTGTGTTTTTCACAGATTGGAACATTTGGCATTCCCCCAGCAAATGTCTCAACGCAAAGCCGCCAAACCATTACTTTGCCATAAATTTAAATTTCCTGAAGACCTAGGAGCCGTCTGGCTCACCATTCACGAAGTTCATCAGAATGTCCCATGTGTGAGACTCAGATCTATAGAAGCAATATAGCCATGTACTTTAGGGCACAGCGTCCGGTAAACATACCAAGCTGAGTACGGATACTGACTCTGCCACTTACTAGCTTGCTCATGATCTCAGGCAAATCACTCTAATGATCCGAGCTGCTAATTTCCCATCTGTAACTTTGGAATAGTTGTTGGATCTGTCTCATAGGAGAGTGGAAGATCACATGAGCCCATGTGTATAGAGCACTTGGCACGGGGCCCGGCATGTAATACGTGATCAGTAAGAGCTGCTGTGAGCAGGTTCTTAACCACCATCTAATCTCACTTCCACGGGAGGACCTAGCAAGGGACTCAGAGAAAGTTTTCCCTTCCTGGCTGATCAAGGACTCTAGTCAAAGAATTTGGATTTCTCTTCTGCTTCTCTGCCTCATCTTTCTTACCCTTTTCTTAGCTTGTGAGCTTTAGGTTTCTGGAGTAGCTAATTGTACCCTTGAGTCATCCCATCTTGCTCACAGAATTGAAAAATCAAACAAGATAAAGTTTGAAGAAGGTCTTGATTAGATTTCATCCATGTCATGCTTGCTTTTAAATTAGTGTTACTATCGAATTTTTTAATTATTGGCATTAATATACTTGAAGGCAATAGATGACCTCAGGGGTAAGGATAGCAGTCATGTTGAAAAAAAAGAGTAGGATTTAGTTCATCCTTTTGCTTACAAGCGAGACTTTTCATAGACATGCAGAATAATACTTTTCCCTCTCCGTAGGACCTTTCCTGGTCCTTCAATGGTGGACGTTCAGTCTTTCTCAATCTTCATTGTCCCATCTGCATGGTAACGCCTTTGTTGTGTTTATGTGAGTTCTCTACAGCTCAGGTGCCAGATGGGTCCAGCGTGGCGCCTGGTCCACAGTAGGCCGGCCTTTACCACAAGTCAGGACTTTTTTCTCATAAGAGACACAGCGATCAGAAAGCAACAGGGGTGACAAGTGACATTCATGTCCCCGAAATAGCCACAGGCTTTGCTTTGTGCTTTGTGTTTTGCTTTGGACACCTCGGGGAAGACAGACAAGGGTATGATTAGGCTGCTGGTCTCAAAGAGAAGGCAATTTAGTAGGAAAGAGAGGACTTCTAGGCAAGAGGATGTGTGGCAGGATATACTAGTGTGTTCTCAGGGCCAAACCATAGGTCTATAGCGGCCTCCAGGATCTATTAAAAAGGGGTGGGGGTAAAAGATTAATCAAGAAAATGAATAAAAAATGTAAAAGTGAATAAGAAAGCAATGCAGACAGTAAGAGCTGCCAGACCTCACAAAAAACACTGCTCAGGGTAAAGGTGCCCGGGAGATGGGGTGGGGGGAGACTTCTTGGGAGAATTGGACCTTGTGTTTGGGCCTGGGAAGGAGGTGAGAGAGCCAGACTAGAGAGTGGGTTGTGGAGGCAGGAATGCCCACGAGGTGTCGAGGGAATAAGGTGTAGATCCAATTTGGCTGGTGCAGAAAACTCACATGAAGGAATCAGGAGGATGAGTCAGAGGGGTTGGTGCCAGTCTGACAGCTTCATGAGCACCAGGCGGCAGAGCTTGAACTTTATCCAGCAGGCAGTGGGGAGCCATTGAAGGTTTTTGAGCAGGGAAGTGGCATGTGGATGTTTCCACTTGGGTTCAAGGTTGGATTTCAAACATTTTTAGAAACTTGACAATCGTTTCCTCTGGAAAACCAGGATTTCCTTATTTGTATTATTTTGAAAATAAATACTCTGCCTTGAACATCAAACAGCTTTTCAAAACACGATGTTCTAATGAGCTAGAGAAAGTAATTCAAAAACACAGGGTTTAGGTTTCATTTATAAAGCCCATAATTTTGGTGATTGGGGGAAACACTCCTTGGCAAGGAAATAGTTTGAGGGATTTGAATGGTTTTTAAAAGTCCAAAAGCAAGGCTGGTCTCATAGGAGTAGGAAAATAGATTTTAGTAAATTCCACCATTAATATTCATCACTTTTAAATGCCTCTATTTTATATAGTGTACTAGGTTTGCAAACAAGTATATGGAACCAGTTTTTATGTGTGTATTTGTGTGGGGGTGGGGGGTGCACGTGCATGTCTATGGGGGTGGGGAGTTAATGCCTCAGTGATACAAATAGTATTTTATAAGGATTACCGACAGCAGTAATATCAAGCTAAAAATACTTACCCAAGTTTCTGGCCCGCTTATTAATTTTACTCCTGAGAGACAAAGGAGTCATTATAGCAGTGTTGCATTCTTGAGTCTTGACCTTGTATTTGTGGCTCCCTTCTTTGAAACCAGAACTGTGTGTCATGCTTAGAGACGGGTGTGTGTGTGTGAGAGAGAGAGAGAGAGAGAAACACTGGGAGTGGGCAAGCCATGGGGGGAGTTGTTAGAGGAAGAGGACTTTGTAGGTGGGGATGGGGTTGGTTGGTGGGAGGGGCACAGTTGCTGAATGTCGTGTGCATGAAATGACTTGTTCAAGTACCCCAAAGTGGGCTCTGATTTCAAGCCAAGATTTCAGAAGCCTGGAAGAGTTGCCAAAATCCAAACCAGTTAGCCGTCGGTGTGCGCAGTTTCACCTCCAGCTACATACCATAGACAATTACCCAAATGTTGGCAGAATCGAGTGTCTGCGGGGGTAGAAGAGCAAAGGTACAGTATTTGTTTCTGCTAAATTGGCTTCTGGTGGACACAGACTCCATGACGGAATGTGAAAATTCCTAAAATGTTTGTTTTCCTTCTTTTCTGACTTTAACAAGTATTATTATTCTTTTAACTCACTATTCATGCAGTCCCGTTTTCTCTCCTGAAAAACTACACGGCTACCCAGTTACATGGGCTTCCTAAAAGTTTTGTTTTTAGAAGTTTAATCTGGGATTTTTTTTTTTTTTCCCATTAATGATCTTTGGAAGAATGCTTTGGAATTTGAGGTCTGATAATGAGACATGGTTTGTGGCTAATTAAGCCCCCTTGCCTCTCCAATCTTGCCTGGGAGACCCTAGATTCCTAAAAACAATGAGTGCATGCTACAGAAAGATGCACTAGGGAGCTACAACATTAAATCATCTGTGACAAAATGTTCTCTTAGAAAGTAGAATGCATAAATGGATCGGCAGAAATAAATACTTCGGCAGAAACTACTTGAGTGGGGAAGAGCAATGCTTTCTTTCTTCTCATCAGCTCTGGGTAACAGTCTGCTGTGATGTCTTTGTGGTGGAAGCCTGGGTGTGGACAGTAGAGGTCTCTTCACAGCGCTCTCAAGAGCTTCCATGCTTAATGGAAAGAGTTAAGCATGCCTGTCCTTTCATGCACAATAAATGCTTCTTGAATTGAACTGAATGGGAAAAGCAAAGGTTTGTTTAGGTAAGGATGGCTCCAGGCCCTGACCAATGGGGCTCAGTGCTTCAAACCAGATGGACGAGATCATCTAGATACTCAGTAATCAGATTACCCCAAACAGAAATCTCAAACCTTCAAGATAGGAAGAGTTCTCTTTTAGGGTTGTGACAAACAGTCAAGCTCAGTCTGTCCTAAGGACTGAATAGAAGACTTCATTCACTTTAGGATGGATTCTCATGGTGTGGGCTTAGTTGGTATCACTGAAGGAGACCCCAGGCGTTTACTAGAGGACTATGAAAATAGGATGGAGATCACAGATCTGGTCAGAATAATGTTGCTTTTAAAAGACCAAAGGCCTTTGAAAGATGTATGGAGGAAAAAGTAGATTACATAAAATGTAAAGATAGACTTAAAGCCTTGAAAGACTTTCTGAAGATAAGAAGAGATGAATTTGTAAAACTAACTCTGCAAGAACTTCAGAGTATTCATTTTATTACGACTGATTTCTTTATGTTAGTATATTTCCTGGGGAGGCTGGGCATCTTTTGTCCTCATAGGCTCCAAAGTATGTTTATGTCACATGGCCATTGGTAACTGAATGATTTTAAAAATAATTCTGATGTACATGTCAAAAAATAAGTTGTGTTGGCTCAGTGCCTGTGGCTCAATGTTTAGGGCGTCAGCCACATGCACCTGGGCTGGTGGGTTCGAACCTGTCCAGGGCCTGCTAAACAACAATGACAACAATAACAAAAAAATAGCCAGGCATTGTAGCAGGTGCCTATAGTCCCAGCTACTTGGGATGCTGAGGCAAGAGAATTGCTTAATCCCAACAGTTTGAGGTTGCTGTGAGCTGTGACATGACAGCACTCTACCCAGGGTGATATAGTGAAACTCTGTCTAAAAAAAAAAAAAAAAAGTTGTGTGTTAGCATTGTAAAAGCAATTTACCCAAATGTAAGCCAGGTGATGGTATTGACTCATTACCTAAATACCATTCCTTAAAAATTTGAAGATGAATGACAGGAATTATGTATACAGGAATTGTGTTCAGTATTACATATACTAGATGTAAAGAAGTAATTCATGTCTACTTATATTTTATTTCAATTTTGACTCTTTAGCTTGCTTAGCATTAACATTGCAGTGATTCACATTTTATGATCTTTTGACCTTAAATTGATTAAACCGAAATTTTTATCATTGTCTTCCTTATAAAGAGCTTATTAAACAGATTTATTATATAACACATAATTTTGGAAGGCACATTTCACTTATTTGAGTACAAAATAGTTTTTAAAGACTTCAGCTTTGTGTACAGGCAGTCCCTGAGGTAGGAACGAGATAGGTTTTGTAGGTTTGTTCTTAAACTGACTTTGTTTGTAAGTTGGAATAGGTACATTTACTTATTACCAGTAACAGCCCCGCTTATAAGTGTGAGTTGTACGTAAGTCGGATATTTATAACTTGGGAAATTGCCTGGACATAGGTGTTTATTAATGAATAGCAAAACAATTTTTGTTGTTCAGAGATTTCAATACTTCCGTTTAGTGTTTCCACCAAATCATTGCCATTTTGTCTCCATTTGTCCTTCCACACCCCTCCCAATGATTTTCATATTTTTAAACTTAAATTTTCATAAGTATATGGAACCGAAAGAGCATTTTCACTCACCTGTCACCAGAGAGGATGTCATAGACCAGACCCCAAAGATGGTTTCTTTAGAGAACTCCGTTGTGGGCCTGATAATATTGGCTTCAGAAGACTCCCAGAGGAGTAAATGAGATGATATATGCAAAGCACTTAGAACAGTGCTCAGTGTATAAATGGTAGCTTTCATCTGTTTTATTTTTATTCTGCAATTATTCCTTTTCTTCCGTCTCTGTCATCATTTTACAATCACTTAAGTAGGGAATGCACCTTGTGCTGTAATGATGCTAGAGCAGTGATACCTAGAAACTGCTCCCTACCTTTGGAGCCCTTACAGGGAAGAAAGGGTCCTGAAAACGCAGAGCAGGTGACACCGTGAAAAGACACTCTCCACCTCGATACCCCAGTTGTGGGCTGTTACCCTTAGCTTGTCCCAGGGTGACTGCCTGCCTTCCTAGATGCCCTGCAGGCTGGGGACGTGTCTCCCATCTCCACCTGCCCTGCTGTCTCCTGGCACAGTGCCTGGAGGAGCATGGTAGGTCAGGGTGAAGGGGAACTCATAATAACTTCTCTTTAGTGTTCTCAAGTCTTTCCAGCATGCCGCAAGATTTGTGACTTGGGTTTCTTCTTTTTTTGCTTTTGGTGACTCTCCTGGGTCATGAAGTAAAGAATTGGCTGTGGGTGATAGGCTCTTGGGTTGGGAGAGGCAGGATGGTGGGTTTCTAGTGGCCACAGAACTCCCTGGTCTCCCACTCTCCCCAGTGTGAATATCTCAAATACTTTCTTTGCTCTCCTTGCAGGAGGAGACAGCGGCAGGGAGTTCTCTAGCTGGGGAAAAATGGACCCTTCTGTTGAAGTGGAACGGAAACATAAAGAAATTAGAAAACAAAAGTAGATTAGTTATGAAAGGAGTAAACAGTGGCACCCAGAGGAGAGGCCTCAGTGGAGATATTCAGGCCAGGTTTATTGAAAGGGGAGGGTGACCCTCTTGGACAGTGCAAAGATGGCGTCTGCACCCAGGGGCAGTTAGAGACCCCTTTTATATGGGGGTGTAGGGGGCGAGCACATTCCACAACTTTCTTGGAAAGTTAGGGTCTTTTGGCAGGGAATTTCTCAGAGGGTGGGCTAGCCAGACCCTTTGTGTCTTTGTCTTAGGAATAGAGGAGGAGGAGGGGAAAGGGTTTGTGTGGGGCTGCATTAAGCCCCCCAACAGGTTAGAGGAAATGTATAAATACAGTTGTAACATAAAGGGACAACTAAAAGGTGACTGATTCAAGACTTGGGATTAACCTGATAGACTACTTTTCCATCAGATGAGAGGCGTGGGGTTGTCCACACTGGTCTTGATATAGTATGCAGTGTACCGTATATATGGGTGTGGCAGAAAAAAGCTTTAAAAACTATGGCAGTCTTAAGGGATTGCAAAGCACATTGGTATCAGACGAGGCACAATATTTCCCCTCTTGAGAGAGACATTCAATTCCAGCTAAAGCTTCCCCAGCAAATTTTTATATCTCATCAGATAATCTCCCTGCTCCCTTTTTAAAAAAGAATGGGCACAGTGTGCCTAAGTTTAAAGCAGCTGAATTCAATATGAAATCATAGCGATACCCTTTATGCACGGAAGCCAAGGTAATGCTAAGCTTACTTAACATAAAAAGTTGTAGGAAATCAACTCATCAGAAATGATACTTGTTCCTGGAATTTAGACCCCAGAGGATTGAGTGTTATAGGTACATTGCCAAAGTATGTTTTCTTTTTTCTCCATCAGCCCTTCCATTCTGACTACAAGCAGCTTAAAAATAAATGTGGGCATATCTCAGTGGCCAAAAACCATGGAGATCAGGATGAAATCATTTTCAAGGCAAAAATAACAAGCTTTGATAAAGATATTTAGAGAAACACGGTCCTAATAACATCAGCACATCATTGTAGGGTCTTTTAATCACAAACTAAATTGGACATGGTATTGGACCTCTCCTGAGAGGCCATGCAATTTTGGAGGAGTCACTTAAATCCTGAGCCCCCGTGTTCTCATCCGGAACCTAGGGGCCTATTTCATAGGATTTTCATGAAGGTTAAACCACATTAAACGGCCTGTTAGTAAAAGGACTTGGGACTGTGCCTACTCGGAGTTGTCACTCAGTAAGTTGTATGTAAATCAGATTCAGAATCTGGTATTTAGGGATCACTTTCTAAAACAAAATAAATAGATGAAGATAGATCATTTTCTCAAATGCCCTTCCATATTTCTGAGTCACTAGACTGGGTCTTTGCAAACTCTTGATGCTTCTTTGCATACACTATAATAAATTTATTATAGTCCAAGCTATGCTATTAATTGGAAGTATAAACTTGAGGTTATCAACCTCTCTGGGTTTTTCCTGTTTACATAGGGATGGGAGTCATGCATGTCTTCCAAGCTTTGAAGTATGTCATAAACATAAAATAAAAATACCACATATACTCGAGTATAAGCCGAGTTTTTTCGGCACAAAATTTGTGCCGAGTTTGGGTTTTTCGGCACAAATTTTGTGCCAAAAAAACTCGGCTTATACTCGAGTATATACAGTAATATGAAACAAGATAAGCAATTAGAAAATTGGCCAAAGTCAAAATTGGGTTAGAATTATTATTTTTGTTGGATTTTGCATGTAAGTAACGATGATTTCAAAGGTAGGTCAGTCACAACAAGGACAAAACTTGGATTCAGCCAATCTAGGTTCTAAGCTGGTTTCCCAGAATTAGATTGTGTGTCCCTGGACAGAACATTTCTTTATATATATATATAACCTATAACTGTATTAACCCTCAGATACTTTCTTTTTTTATTATTATTAAATCATAGCTGTGTACATTAATGCGATCATGGGGCACCATACATTGGTTTTATAGACCATTTGACACATTTTCATCACACTGGTTAACATGGTCTTCCTGGCATTTTCTTAGTTGTTGTGTTAAGACATTTATGTTCTACGTTTACTATGTTTCACATGTACCCTTGTAAGATGCACCATAGGTGTAATCCCACCAATCACCCTCCCTACGCCCACCTCCCCCCCCTCCCCTTCCTCACCCCCTTCCCCATATGCTTAGGTTATAACTGGGTTATAGCTTTCATGTGAAAGCCATAAATTAGTTTCATAGTAGGGCGGAGTATATTGGATGCTTTTTCTTCCATTCTTGAGATACTTTACTAAGAAGAATATGTTCCAGCTGCATCCATGCAAACATGAAAGAGGTAAAGTCTCCGTCTTTCTTTAAGGCAGATATGCTTTTAAAGCTAAAAAATCAACAATTTGTATTCATACTTCCAATTCAAATTCAGAACTACTTGAAGCTTCTGCTTGACCTACTTCAAGACTACAT
>CAUYPK010064732.1:0-16109 GCA_963574355.1 Loris lydekkerianus
ATGTCTTTGTTATATTGTGACTTTTGGTCTTCTGGGTATAAACCTAGTAAAGGAATTATAGGATGGAATGGCAGGTCTATTTTTAGGTCTCTAAGTATTCTCCAAACATCCTTCCAGAAGGGACGTATTAGTGGGCATTCCCACCAGCAGTGTTCACACAGATTTTTTAGCAAAGAAGTCTAGGGAGGGGGCAGAGGGGGGGAGAGAGTGGGATTGGGGTGCTCCCACTTAATGGATACAACGTAAGGGGACATGGCACACCTCCTGGGTGAGGGACACAAGTGCAAGAGAGACTCTACCTAACAAACGCAAACATTGTAAACTAGTTGTTCGTACCCTCACATTAATCTGAAATTAAAAAAAAAAAAAAAGAATTTTAAGAAAGTCTAAACTGAAACACAGAGGAATAGAAACAGATGTTCAACCTCTATCTGCAGATAAGAATTCTTCACTTGCCTACTTACCACTGACAGAGGAAGGAAGCTCATTCATTAAGGAAATAAAAGGTGGCCCAAGTGGAACAGAGCCAGGTGACAATTATTCACCGGTTCAGAGTACAAATGAATTTTCCCAACTTCAGAAGAACAAAGAGAAGTTACATGCATTGAAAAATTGAGTATGCAAGTTGAAAATACCCCAACAGAGGTAAATCTAATCCAGCGTCCTCATCCAAAGAGGACATGTTTCCTTTGCCATCTGTTCTCGTTCACATATACACAAAAGCGATGTTTTTCATACTGTTTTCTTAAATTTCTAGATTTCTTCTTTTATGAAGCTCTGCCACCTTCTCAAGTTTACAAATTTAAGGAAAAACCCTAGTTTTGATCAACTTCAAGTAGTCCGTGGTAGTATTTAGAATGGAGTTTACAGACAACGCTGCAGAAAAAGAGCATCAAACGCAACCCATCTACAACTACACTTAGCAGCTCCTTCCTCGCCCGTCTAAAACACAACACCAAACTCAGTCTGTTCTTCCTGCTTCTTTTCACAGCTCAGCAAAGGCCATTGCCGTGTGCCCAACCAGCCAACCCATGAATGGTGCATCTTCCACTCCTTCCTCTCCCAAGACACACAGTTGCAGTTATCTAAAAAGTATTGAGTTCCAAGGATTCCATGAAGGCCAAGAACACAGAGCCTATCGTGAAGAACCCGTCACTGTCCAGCCTTTCTACTCCCCTCACTGCTCGGCTCCTCCACTCCAGCCCAGATCTCCGGCAACATTTTTAGCCAAGTTCAGTGGTCACATTTCAGTTTGTTCTTTGACTTCTCGGCAGCTTTTGACAATTGCATCCATCCCTTCCTTCTGGAAAGCTTCTCTCGCCTTAGCTTCTGAGACTCAGCTATCTCCAGAGTTTAACCACTATGCCTTCCCTCCCCACACCTCTGACCTCTCTGTCTCAGCTCCTCTTCTGTTCATCCCATTTATGTTGTTCTTCACATTTTCTTTCTGTTTTTCACCTATTCCCTGGTCAATTTCATCCACTGTTACAGGCTCAAGTGTCAGGTGTATGGTGAGGAGCCACGGTTCTCCATCTCCAGGCAGAAACATCTCCTGACCTCCAGACTCTTATAGCCAATAACCTAATGGACAACCCTATGTGGAGGTTCTGTGAGCATCTCAAAGGCATCTAAAACCGAAAACCTGATCTTTCTCGTGAAAACTGCCCTCCTATAACATTCCCAGATGAGTGAAGAGCACCACTTTTCCACTCTGAAACTTGGAACCAGAACTTGGAACCACCCTTCCTCCCCTAGAATCAATCAATTAAGTTCTATTGGTTCTCGCTCTTGAATTTCTCTTTTTTTTTTTTTTTTGTTGTTTTTGTTGCTTGTTCGTTTGTTTGGTTTGTTTTCTTGTTTTGTTTTGCTTTTTTTTGAGACATGGTCTCACCCTGTCACCCAGAGTAGAGTGCAGTGCCATCAGCCTAACT
Organism: Loris lydekkerianus; assembly: GCA_963574355.1. NCBI lineage: Eukaryota > Metazoa > Chordata > Mammalia > Primates > Lorisidae > Loris > Loris lydekkerianus. The sequence continues at coordinate 1,932 of CAUYPK010064732.1, forward strand.
CACAGCAACCTCAAACTCCTGGCCTCAAGTGATCCTTCTGCCTCAGCCTCCCTGATAGTTGGGACTACAAGTGCACACTACCATGTCAGCTAATTTTCTTATTTTTTGTAGAGATGGGGTCTCACTCTTGCTCAGGTTGGTGTCTAACTCTGGGCCTCAAGCAATCCTCCTGCCTCAGCCTCCCAGAGTGCAAGGATTACAGGCATGAGCCGCTGCAGCCAGCCTAAATATCTCTTAATCTCTACACGTTTTCTCCAATCTCACTTTAACTACTCTAGTCTGAGCCACCATCATCACCCTCCTGATTTACCTGCCTCCCATCTTCTCCACTATAGCCCTACAATTCTCAACTCTGGCCACACACCAGAATCATCCATGGACCTTTAAATATATACATATACACACCTGGGCCAGGTGATTCAATAGTCTTAGAACTGAGCTCAGGTACCCACACCACTAAAAGCTCTGTAACATGGTTCTGATGTATAGCTAGGATTGAAAATCAATCAGAGTAATTGTTTCCAACACAACTCTGATTGTCGTTTACAAGGTTCTTCATGGTCAACAATACTGAATAGTCTTCTTTCCTTACACGTGCTGTGCTTTCTCTTAATCCAGAGTCATAAGCCCTGGCCTTAACTTTGCCATATCTCTCCTCTGAGAGGCCTACCCTGTCACCTCCCACTCCAGATTAAGTGTCTATCCTGTCTATTCCTGTCCCCTTCTTTATTTCCCACATTACAGCAAGTGCAGTCAGTAATTGCCTGATCATCTGTGTCACTCCCCACCATACCAAAAGCTTCAAGAAACCAGTGACCACATATTTCACAGCTGTAGCCCAAGCACCTACCACCAAGCCAAACGCAGAGCATGTGTTTAGCAAGTGAATTAGCAGCAAATGACAGGGGACAGACAGACTTACCACTGTCTGGGTAAAATATAAGATGGAAAATTCAATAGTAAAGAAATTAACACAGTCCTACGAAAGAAACAATGGTGAAAGCCATATAAGCTTTGCCTCCATAAGACATAGAAGACTTCAGCAAAGACACTTCCCTGAGTGTTGAGCTGAGTGTCGGAAGCTGAGTAGAGAATCACTGGGGGACAGGGAGCATTTTAGACGGAGGGAACCAAATGTGCCGAGGCAGCAACGCACAGGTGACCGAGTTCTATCAACTTCACACCCAATGTGTCAGGCAGCCCTCCTCCCGCCCCAAACCTGTGGTCATTCTCCCAACTTTGGCCTCCTGCCTGAGTCAACTGAACTACAGCAGAATCTTCTCCTACTTCCAAATCCCCCTGCCTACTGTTGCCTGCAGTATAGACCTGATCCTTCTGCTGTAAATAAATAACAAACACATAAATTAAACCTTTGACAGCCCCTTCACCTATGAATGGTCCTATCCCCAGTTTGTGCTAAGGCACCTGACACCTCCACGGTACAGCACCCCCATCCTGAGCTTCCAGCCTTGTCTGCACCTCACACCAAGCCAATGCCACCAGCCACCCACTCATAGCTCCCACCCCACTGCACTCTCTGCTGCCCACCTCCCACTTTCACAGGCGCATGTCTCCGGTCACTATACTAGCTACCCAGTCCATAAGAATGCCACACAACAAACAGCCACAAACGTCAGTGGCAACAACACGGAGCTTCTGTTGCTTAGGTACCTGGGGTCAGGAGCGAGGTCACATTCTGATCTTGGTGGACACACTGTAAGTCTGGGTCAATGGTTCTCAACAAGGGCAGTGTTGCCCCCAAGAGACAGTGGGCAATGTCTGCAGATGTTAATGGTTGCTGCAGCCGAGGAAGGTACTAGGGGTATCTCGTGGGTAGAGGACAGAGATGAGGCTAAACATCCCGCAATGAACAGCGCCCACAGCAAACCACCATCCAGCCTCTGAGGTCCGTGGCACTGTGGCTGAGAGCCCACGGCAGGGGTCAGCTGGCTGGTGCCCATCTAGGATGGCCGGCCTCATCTGGGATGACAGGGGCAGCGTGGCTCCGTCTGCTTCTCTCATCATGCACCAGCTATGGGGCATCTTGTCATGGAGATAGGACAGGAACAAGGACACACAGAATTACCCCAGGCGGTTTACAGGTCAGAACCAGCACAGCATCACCTGTGCTAAATTCCAGCAGCCAAAGCAAGTCACAGGCCTGCCCAGATCCAAGGAGTCGGGAAACAGGCTCCAAACGAACTTCAGCCACTCGGCCAGGGGTGTGTGTAAGGACGGGAGGAAATGCTGGTTCAGTCAACCATACTGCTCCTGTTCCTTCTGGGAGGGAAACAGATGAATTTGGAATTCTCCTCTCTGCTCCCTCTTGTTTACGTCTCTCTTTGGGTCTTCAAAGTGTTCTACTTTGTGTGGCCCATGAACAGGGCTGGGCGGTGGCCAGCATTCCCTGAACTAGTCTCTGGCTGGCACTATTGTCACTGGGCTGCTCCCATGGGCTGGTGCTGTGCAGACAGTTATTAAAACTCTGTTGCCTTTGCTGCCACTTATTCCTTTCCCTCCTTATCTCCCCTCCTTATTTCCCTCCTTATCTCCCCCACTAGGATAGGGAATCACTTGGTTGGTGCTAGAATCTGTCTTAAGATATAGTTTAAGACTTTGGTTAAGTTCTCCCTTTTCAGTGCCTTGGGCACTGAATACACCTACTGGCACCCAGCAGGTATCCCAGAACTGTGTATTGAATGAATGAATACGTGTATTTATCTAAGGATACTGACTGCGATGTGAGTTTACACCCTGGGATGTCCCTGATTCAATGCAGAAATCCAGAAGATTCTCCTAAAGACACTGTGATCAAATAGATTCATCCATCCAGATTCTAGAACTTTGTACTGCTCCTTATCATTCACTATGAAATACTGATAATCTTCCTCCATCACATGAACCAGCAATGATGTTGTTGGCAGACAAAATATAACTCTAGTCCCTGGATGCACATTCTTTCCCACACCCCAGCAGAAATAGTCATTAAAATAAGTTTTAAATCTCACCTCTACCAATATTGCCTCGTGCAACCTACTCACTTGTTCTGTCATCCACAGGCATCTCCACCCTGCTGCAAACTGGAATCACTTGGGGGAAACTTTTGTAAAATAACAATGCTCAAGCTCCAATCCAGATCATTGTAGATCAAAAGCTCCCAAGTGATTCTCATGTGCAGCCAGAGAAGTGCTGAGATCAGGCTCTGCCCTGGCAGGGAGGTAGTAATGATTCTGGTATGCCTGTTCTTGAGAGAGTAAGTTTAAGAAGATCTCAAATCACTGTAAGATTTTGTTTGAATAAAAGATTCCAGATTCAAGCAAAATTTGGGGTAATGTGGGTTTAGGCATGAACAGTGCATACTACTGGTGATTATCTGTATCAAGGGACTCCAGGGAAGAATCTCTTTTACTCGTATATTGTTCATTATTGGTATTATGGTTGTTTACAATTTTATAATTTTAAAGACTTGAACTATTTTGAAAAGGTATCTACATAGAACATCTTACACTCACGATTTATCCAAATAGATTAGATTGGGACCAGTGATTAAGTATCAGAATATCTAATATTGAATCTCTTATACATAAAACATGGTAAGTGAGAAGTTACAGTTACAATTATATATTCAATCTGTAGCTACTTATGATGGACTTAAAATAGGCCCACAATCACTCAGCGCCTATAGCACAGTGGTTATGGCATCAGCCACGTACATCAAGGCTGGTGGGTTCGAACCCAGCCTGGGCCAGTTAAACAACAACAGCTGCTACAAAAAATAGCTGGGCATTGTGGTGGGTGCCTGTAGTCCCAGCTATTTGGGAGGCAAAGGCATGAGAATTGCTTAAGCCCAAGAGTTTGAGATTGCTGTGAGCTGTGATGCCAGAGCACTCTACCAAGGGCAACATAGTGAGACTCTGTCTCAAAAAAATAAAAGAGGCCCACAAGTTTTCTGAAGTCCCTTCTGTCAAACAGTGAAGCCTAATTCCTCTTTTCTTGAGGGTGGCTGCACTTAGAGACTGACTTCTAAGGAATAGAATCTGGCAGATGCGGAAGCACACGGAGTCCAGGGCCAGGTGGTAATCGGCCTTATGGCTTCCTCCTTGCTTTCTCGACTTTCCCTTTAGAGAATTCGACTGCCATCTTGGAAGCAGCCCTACAGAGGGGCCCAGATGGCAAACAGCTAACACCTGTCACCAGCAGTCAGCAAAAAACTAAAGACCCTGCCTACAACCCCATGAGGGAGCCACTTCAGAAGTGGATCCTCTAGACACCATCGTGCCTTCAGATGACAGCAGCCCTAGCCAACATCTTCTTGTTTTTAACTTCAAGAAAGACCCTGAGCCAGAACCACGTCACTTACGATTTCCAAATGTATGACTCACAGAACCTGTGAAATAATAGATATTTGTTGGTTTAAGTTTGCTGTTTTAGGGTGGTAATTTGTCATGCAGCAATAGGAAACTAAATCACCATCACAAAACTTTCAACAGAGACCGGGCAGGGTGGCTCATGCCTGTAATCCCAGCACTCTGGGAGGCCTAGGCAGGTGGATTGCCTGAGCTCAGGAGTTTGAGACCAGCCTGAGCAAGATCGAGATCCCATCTCTACTAAAAATGGAGAAACTATCTGGGCCCTTGCGGTGGGCACCTTTAGTCCCAGCTACTCTAGAGGCTGAGGCAAGAGGATCATTTGAGCCCAAGAGGTTGAGGTTGCTGCAAGCTATGAAGATGCCATGGCACTCTAGACCAGACAGCAGAGTGAGACCCTGTCTCAAGAAAAAAAAAAAAAACCTAACAGCAGTTAACACCTAGTGAGCACTTGACTGTATATCAAGCACTTTGTGTATCAACTTATTTAATCCTAACCACAATTCACAAGGTAGGTGCTGAATATACCCTCACTATTTCACAGATGAGGAAGTATGGCAAGTGACCTCCCCTCTGCTAATAAATGGCAGAGCCAAGTTTTGAACTCAGGCTATCTTTCTCAGAGCCCAGCCCATTTAGTTCCAGCATCAAAGCCTCAGGCATGGTGGGCAAGGCCCCAGTTGATAGCTGGGTGGCCTCCCTCTCCCACCAGCACACTCCCTGTGCTATGCTCCAGCTGGGCTGCCTCCTTCCTGCACCCCGCTCCTGCACACCTCTCGGCTCTGTTCTAGCTGCTCTCACCTCTCCTCACCCTCATCTGCCTGTCCCACTGACCACACTTGCTCATTACCAAGACTCAACCCAATGTGACTGTGTCCCCTGGAATTCCTGTGTTAGAAACTTGGTCCCCACTGCAATGTTGAGAGGTGGGACCTTTGGCTAGTGAATTGGTCTAGAGGGCTCTGCCTCATGAATGGATTAACCCATTTGTGGATTAATGGATTATCACGGGAGAAGGTTGGTTTTCGTGACAGTGGATCTCTTATGAACGCTGGCTGTCTGGCTGAGGCCTGTGAACATGTGACACCCTGTACTGCCTGGACACTCTGCAGAGAGACCCTATAAACAAGAAGGCCCTCACCACGTGTGGCCCCTCACCCTTGGACTTCCCAGACTCCAGCCCCTTAAGAAATAAATTTCCATTCTTTATTAATTACCCAATCTGTGATATTCAATTGTTACAACAGATAATGAACAAAGAGGCAGAGGAACTCAATGCCCATCACCTGGCCCGTTTCAGTCCCTACCCAGGCAGAACGCTCACATCTTCTGTTGTGGCCCCAGGAACCCTAAACAGACTTGTTTCCCAATACTTTGTGATAGATTAGAGCCGTGGTTCTCAACCTGTGGGTTGCGACCCACAGGAACTGTATTAAAGGGCCACGGCATTAGGAAGGTTGAGGACCACTGGATTAGAGTATTACTAAGAAAATATCCACTCCCCTCTCCTCCCAGGTGAGCAGAATGTCTCTCCCTGCCCTGCTGACTTTAGACTTGGCCACATCACTTGCTTCTGCAGTGGAAAGTGAGGAGATGTGATGCAAGTGGAGACTTTAATCTGTTTGTTGCATGGTTTGGGCTGGGCTCCCATGCACCTCTCACTCATTTGCCATAATGAATACTCCCCAGGTAGCCTCTAGTCCAAGGAGAACAGAGACACATGAAACAGACTTGAACCAACCCACAGCCTTGAGTCAAGTGCAGCCAACCCAGAGTCTAAAGCAGAGCCACTCCAGCTGACCCTTCAACCCAAGAGCAAGAAAAATTAAATATATTATTGCTACCTGCCACTGAATTTGGGGCTGGTTTATTACACTGCATTTCTGGACCAAGAACTGTCCAACATACACCTGGAATTCTCAATTTCATGTGTTTGTTTTCTTATTTTGACAGCTCAGAACAGTGCTTTAAACATTAAGAGCTCTTAGTAGACTTTTTGTTGTTAAAATATAATTCAGATACCAACAAATTCATCTCTTTTAAAATGTATAATTCAAAAAGTTTTTAATGTTTTTACTAAGTACTACAAACAAATAAGAAACCATCATCACTGATTCCAGAACACTTCCATCACTGTGAAAGGAAACCCATAGCCACTAGCGATCTCTTAATAAATTTTGTGAACAAATTGGTTAGTGAAAATGTAAGAAAATTCTTAGAATAACTCTTATTCCAAATTATCACCATGATATAAATGTTGCAAAAAAGAAAAATTTTCCAGAAATGTACCTTACTAGAATAATATTAGGTCATTTTATTTTTAAGTTATATCCACGTTTCTCATATATTTTAAACATAAATATTAATATTCTTTTTAATTGCTATGGCAAGGCAAAGGCCATTTGGGGATTTAGTTATTAGTCCACAGATCACAGAGAGATTGTTTCATTAAAAGCTATAAAGCATTTTGATGGGAAAAAAATAATCTCATAGAGTTCAAAGCTGTCAGTAACTGGGGAAAGTAAAAAACTGTGCTTTTGCATTGAAAATAAAAAACCTCTTCATCAAATGCCAGACATAAAATCTCAACATTTCCAACAGTAAGGACCAGAGCTTCAAAAATTAGCAAATCCACACTTCAAAAATGTATACTTAAAAAAAAAAAAGTCAAACTGCCAAAAAATGGCAGAGATTGAAAAGCTATTCTCCAGGGACAGCTCAACGCCATACCTAAAAACTGCTACTACTTTTTTTTTTTCTTAGATAACAAAGAAAACAATAAAGAATCTATAAAGCATGGATTAAAAAAAAAGAAGAATCTATAAAGCCGAGCTTGTTTCTTTTGATTAACAGAAAAGAGCAAGAAAGACAGACAGAGATGTCTTATTTCGAGAAAGACAGACAGAGATGTCTTATTTCAGGGAGTAACTCCATGCAAGATGCCTTTGGGAAAAAGTGTATTGAAGACTTCAGTGTTGGGCGGTCCCCGTGGCTCAAGCAGTAGGGCGCTGGCCCCATATACTGGAGGTGGCGGGTTCAGACCCAGACATGGCCAAAAACTGCAAAATAAAAACTTGAATGTTGAATAATGGGATAAATAAGAAGCTCATCAAGGCTAAAATGTTCTAATCTCAAAAGAAATTTCTTTCTATATATAGAAAAAGCACCTCTAACACGTATTTGCTGCAGGATGAGACTATTTTGCCAAATCTAAGGACCCTAGAACAGAGTCGTTCTAATCATCACTAGTCCCTAAAGAAGGAAAGAGAGAAAGAAAAGATCTGAGCAGGAATTAGCAAAATAACCAGTGAACTTTCCAGCATCCCAACTCTACCTAATCTCCCGAACCAGGTTTTATTTTTACCCTTTTCTTTCCCACACTCACTCTGGGTAGGACCCAGCTGTGCTGTGCCAGTCTGGGTCCCTCGACACAGAGGATCAGTGGGCGACAGCCGCTGTATCCACTTTTAGAAAGGCCCCACCTGTCTGGGGCAGGCTCAGGCACGGAGCCGGACATTCCCTGGACCCGGAGTTCCCAGTGAGCAGTAACGCCATGGTTTTGCTATTTTTAGGCTTCAGACTCCAAAAAACATATCCCCACCTGAGAAATGCAGGGTGTCCATCAAGTTCATGTGCATTGATGGGCCGGGCGCGGTGGCTCACGTCTGTAATCCTAGCACTCTGGGAGGCTGAGGTGGGTGGATTGCCTGAGCTCACAGGTGCGAGACCCCCGTCTCTAAAAACTAGCTGGACGTTGTGGCGGGCACCTGTCGTCCCAACTACTAGGGAGTCTCAGGCAAGAGAATCTCTTGAGCCCAAGAGTTTGAGGTTGCTGTGAGCTATGGCACTCTACCAAGGGAAACAAAGTGAGACTCTGTCTTAAAAAAAAAAAAAAAAAAAAGTTTGTGTGCAATTTATTAAATTGCACTAAATTGCACATAAACTTTATGAACACTACATAAAATTAAATGAGAAAAACAAATCAGATACTGGTACTGGATACTTCCATTTCTAACGTCTTCTAAAAGCTTATTTTATAAAATAATTATCAATTTACAATCTATTATACAAGTCCACATATGTTGGAAAGAAAGGAGAATTCAGGTGCCCAGTATAGACTTTTTAATTTTATTTTCAAAGTCAACACTTCAAAATCAATCTGGCTCATTCACTCACATTTTTACACCTAGTAAAACAAATCAGGTGCTAACTCGGACACCTGATATTCAGTGATACCTCTAAAAATGACACTTTCCTAGTCTTACAAAAATAGGAATAAAAGAAAATTTTTCTTTTTTAGAGACAGAGTTTCACTCTGTTGCCCTCAGTAGAGTGCTGTGGCATCATAGCTCACAGCAACCTCCAACTCCAGGGCTTAGGCGATTCTCTTGCCTCAGCCTCCCGAGTAGCTGGGACTACTGGCGCCCTCCACAATGCCCAGCTATTTTTTGTTGCAGTTTGGCTGGGGCTGGGTTTGAACCCACCACCTCGGTGTATGGGGCCGGCGCCCTACTCACTGAGCCACAGGCGCCACCCTTAATGCCTCTTTTTTAACCACTCCCAGATTATACTCTTGTGCCCACCTCTAAGAAGTAGGCACTATTCTAAGGTTTTTATTTATTTATTTATTTTTTTTTTTTTTTTAAGGCAAGCACGAAATGAAGTTTATTGAGGAAGGGCAAGGTGGGTTTATAGAGCAGGAGAAAGATACATTCACCATAGCAGGTGAACTGGCCTCCATTGTCAGGGCAAGAAAAGAGGCCTCTGAGGTTTTTATTTTAATTCTTTCCTTCTTTTCCTTACCACCCATGCATGTGTTCTTATACATTACCACGTTTTAATTAAAATGTTAGTAACAAAATAACAAAAAAAAATAAAAATAAAAATGTTAGTGACAATTGGTGGTAGCCTCTGCAGCATCCACTTTCCCCCTTTTTCTACCAAAAGTATCCAGATTTTCCTTTAGGAAATTCGCTGCTTCCCTGTTGGGTAGTAGGCAGCATTTCCGATAGGGACAGACCAGGGTAGACTCTGATTGGCTCGAGGTAATCAACTCATCTGTCCCCCTGGCATCCTGAATGAAGGAGGTGTCCTCTTTCTCAGCCCAGAGGCATAAAGAGAACATGAGGGCTGTGGTCGTCTTTCCCAGTCAGCCCGTAGGGGAAAACCTGGACCTTCTGAAGTGGGGTAGGGCAGTGTGGGGACTGGTAGCACAGCATGGTGGACAGACGGAGAATCCAGGCCCTCATCATGGGGCTGCTGAGTCAGCCTCGCCCAAGTAGGGATCTATCTGCAGACCGTCAGCTGAGCCAATAAACTACTCTTCTAGGCCAGTTTCAGTTGGATTTCTGTTGCTTGCAATCATAACAATGTGCTAACTAAAACACACAAAAAAATTGTAAATGGAAAAATTACCAAATACACACACATGCACTAGATTAAAATCTAAGAAATAACATTTTAAATAGGTCATATGACTCACAATTGATGAAAACTAAAAGTCAGTGGCCATGAACACAATAATTAAGAAAATGCCATGAAGATTATGTTAACCAGTTCAGTGAAAATATTTCAGACTGTATATGGAACCAGCACATTGTACCTCATGATTGCATTATTGTACACAGCTATGATTTAATAAAAAAACAAAAAAAGTCAGTGGTCAATCATGTTGGAGCAATGCCAGGGTTCATCTTGACACCAGGGAACCAGAGTCCTCACATCCACGGGATGTGGGGTTGGGAAGAGGCGTGGAGCATCCTTTGGACAAGATCACTCACCTTCCCAGGTGGCAGCACTTGTCAAGAAGTGGTATTGGGTGAGAGAACTTATTTTTGAAGTTTCTTTTAAAAGTACTGAAAACATGTAGGGCCGACACTGGCCTCCAGCACCCTTCGGTGTCCCCTCTCTCCACCCTCCACCCAGCTCTTCACTCCTGTTCTCCATCCTCCATTCCCCTCAGGGACGCCCCTGGTGAACAGCCGGGCTGCCCCCACAGTGTGGTGGTTATGAACACAGGGAAAGCAGCCAGACTACAGTGACTTGAAGATCAGACCTACCATCTAATGACTGTGTGGCCATTGGCTGTTGGTGCCTTCCTCCACATCATGGTAGCAATGAGAGTTTGCACATACTCAAAGGATGCTTGAGAGTTTAAGTACTTAGAACAGAGCCTGCCAGGCCACCAGCCCTCATTAACTATGTTTAAATTATTTTTGTCATAAACTATGGCATTAATCATTTGAGGGAGTTTAGAGAAACCCTAATTGCTGTCCTCCAAGAGAAAGCAAGCCACAGCCCAGACAAAGCCAGGTAGCACCAAGGAGTCCCACCTCTGCACCAGCCCTGTGCAGCCCTCCTGCTGCCCACCCCAGCTCCACCCCACACCTCTCCCTCCCAGACTCCCCACCCCACGCTCCTGCCTTACTGGCGTCCTTTACCTCTCCCCCATATCAAGGCATCTTTTTACATCCTTTAGCCTCCACTGAGAAGATGATTTCTTGTTCCTTTTTGCATGGCCAACCCCTGCCCATCCCCTGGCTCTCAGCTGAACCAGCACTTTGTCAGAGAGGCTACCCCGGAGACCAAAGAGATTCCAGCCATTTCTATGTTCCACGCAACCTGCTCTTCCCCTTCTGAACATGTATCACATGTGTGATTCTGTGTTCAGGGTCTGCATTTGCCTCCCAGGCCATGGAGTCCCTAGAACTTGCTCGATAAATATACAATGAATGCGTGAATAATGTCCCAAACTGAGGCAAATTGCCAATACCCACATCCTGGTGGTAGAGAGGCCTCTTTATCAAAGAAATAATAGAAGTGGAGAAGTCAGCCACCCTCAGACCAGTTGCTTCCTCCCAAATCTCTCTTCCTTTCCAGCTCACCGTCCAAAAGCTCCTCACTCACAGTAAATAACTCATGTGGGGAAGAAGAGGGCTGCTTCAATTACTACCAAGAGATAACACGTCCCAAGGAAAATATGGGTCATTAAAAAAAAAAACAAAAAAACGATGTGAGGGGAGGCACTATTCTACTACTTTCTCCAAAAAACAATAGAAAAACCTTTTCCTGGAAATGTGGCCCAAGGGCCTCTGACAGCAGACAAGAAAGGTTGTGCAATTCTTTTAAAAAAGGCATCTCCGTGTGACCCAAGATCGCAGATCCAGCATTGGAGATCCTGAAGGTATTGTTTCATGAGCCTGCGTGTATGCATATGTGACTAAGATACAGCCTGGCAAAATATTCACGTGAGTATTTTTACTATAAACAACATACATATTACTCCAAGTGCATGAATAATGTCCCAAAATAAGAGACACAGCAAAAGTCCTTGTATTCTACAAGATGACACTGAAAAGAAATAGACCCTTATGGAAAATACAGAGTTGGTGCAAAAGGTTCAAACCTCATTCAATTTTGTAGCCAGAGCACTAGCAATAACAAAAACTAAGAACATCAAAAATTGCTGCCCCAGTTACAACCTAAGAATAGGGGAAAGGGGGAAAGGGAGAAGAGGGAGGGGGAGGGGCTAAAGGGAGGGGTATTGGTGGAATCACACCTACAGGACATCTTACAAGGGTAAGGGTGAAACTCTATGAATTTTTAGAAGTCTACTGATTGTAGACATGAGACAATATCCCCTATAGGGCAAGAATAAGCTATTGCATCTAGAAGCTTCTAAACTAACAGAAAGGTAGATGGTAGTCCCTTTTGAACTTTGGAGTCAGTGTATGACATTCTTGCTAATACTTCTTCAAAAGATTTATCAAGTGACTCTGTAGGCAAAAGAAGGTTCTTCATCAGATTTGGGATGATGTACACATACTCTGATACTGGGACCATGAGACTCAGAAACCCAACGATACTAGAGATTCCTATGATAGATAAGAATGGACTTTTTTGTATGCATAAATAGAAGTTGGAATGCAGATCTCAAGGAGAAAACTGTTCCTCATATAATGAGATCCTGGTATATTTCTTATGCCTCATAGACACTATGTGCCTAATTCCAGTACACCAAGTCACAGTGACACTACAGCTATTGATATAAACTAGATATTGTCTCATCCACCATGACACAAGATCAGATTAGCACAGCAGAATTCTCATGTGCTATATGAATAGAGTACTTGGGGTCAAACCCAAAGAAGTCCCAAAGACACAAATAAGTTACATGAAGAGGGGGTCTACATGGACACTTTACCTGTCTCTGTTACACAGTTTTCTCTCTCTAAGCTCATACCAATGGTCTCATTGATGTTTCCTATTCAATAGGAAGAAAAAATAATCCTTAACCTAGTTTACAAATGGTATCTTGGTATCTGAATGGGAGCCAGAAATTAATACTTTCACACACAGCTCCATGGAAGATGGCCTTAATGACAGAATGAAAATAAGTCTTCCATGTAGTATGAGTTTTAAAAATTATACTTGATCATCTCCTTTTAGAGAAGAAAAATGATTGAGATATTAATAAATATACATATATTCTTGACCAATGGTGAATGGCCTCATTAGATGGTTAAGAGACTAGAAGGAACAAGACTGAGAGATAATAAAGGCATTACAGTAAAGAGAAATACAGATGGGACTTGAATGTGAATGGACCTGAAGTAGGAAGACTTTTGTGTATTGTATCAGAGCTCACAAGAGACCATTCAGTGCAGAGAAGATACTGAACAACTAGATGAATAGATATTTGCCCAACAAATATCAACCAGCTTCTGTCCTTGGCCATCCCATTGATTGAACAATGAAATCAATGAGCAGAATACCAAGTAGCAGGGACAAAGCACAGATTCTCCTTTACTAAGGTTTTAATATAAATGTAAATGCATGTTTGTTAGCAGCAGATCACCACTTGGTATCATATTGTATACATCAGACCTATCACAAACAGATTAATGTTTACTGTTTCTGAAACATATTCTGGAAAATTTTGTTTTGTTTTCTTTTATTTTGCCTTTCCCCAGCACTACTATTATAGATTTACTAATGTTATACACTAAATAATATTGCATTAGACCAAGGAAGTAATTTCATAGCAAAGGAAATGTGACAATGACCAGGTACTCATGAGATTCATTAGTCCTGTCATCTAGTATGTTATCCAAAAATTTACACTCTGAATTTTAGAATAAATACTCAAAGTTTCACCTAAGGTGACAATGTGAAAGAGATACCCTGCCAGGTTGTAGAAATTTCCTCCAAGATGCAGTGTTAACAATGAGTCAGTGATAATTAGATGGTGCTTTATGCCCAGGAGCTAAAACACATGGTGCCAAGAACCATGGAATAGAAGGAGAACTGGCTGTTATTATATATCCCTGTCAGAAATATACTGGGGGAATTTTTATTTCTTTTCCATTCAACGTTAGGGTGGAAAAGTAATTAAAACTAGTGTCCCTCAATAGAAAAGTAGGAGATGCTGCAACCAAAAGAGGAACAAGATTTCCATTAAAGCCAATTATATAACAAATAGGAAATCATTTTGTGCATTACATGCCAGTAGACCATCAGTTAAAGAAAAGAATTACTGGCTTAAGTAGATAAGGTTGATGTTTCATAATGAAAGCAAGGAGAGAGATGTCTTGGAATTTGGGAGAAATTCACAGGGACATCTCTTGATGCTCTTGTGTCTGGTAACAATAGTAAAAATGCAGTTAAAGCTAATATAGCAGGGGTGGCGAACACGCGGCTAGAGCCGCATGCGGCTCCCGGCCAAAATGAATTTCGGCTCTTTGCCTCTTATCATTATTTTGTATACTGTGGCTCTTTGCCAAGTTTGGATTTTGTTATGCTGCTTCTGAGG